>LRSR01001273.1:0-12516 GCA_001579985.1 Hypsibius dujardini | reverse complement strand
TCAGGAGTAGAATTAACAAGCGAAGTCGGGATAGAACATTGAAAAAACTCGGAGTCATCCTGGATGATTATGAGGTAAATATTTGATCAAAGGACAGGTGCAAAAAGTTCGACAACAACCGGTGGGACCTTGTATAACTTAAAAGAGGACTCGCACTGCACTCTTGTTCGTATTGCTTCCCGCCTCTTTATTTATTTTCCAAATGTGCGAATGTGCGTGTGTACACACGGAAATGACTTGGCAAGAACGTGCCCAATCCCGCCGGACGCACGCTGGCTCCAACCAGAGAAGCGTTTCGATTACGTGGGCGTGGACAGGAAGCACCAAGAAAGAATGAGTCGCGGAAAACAGTGGCAGTCACGGAAAACTGACCATGTAAAGGGATTCAACATAAAACGGTGTTAAGGCGGAGGTCGGAGCCAAAACCGCATTTCAATTACCGGGAGGGGGGGCGTAATCCAAGCAACTCCCCTGAGGGTGCCCCCAAGGGTCCGGCAGAAGTCTGGACCCCTGGCACTGCCATTCGATTAAGAATTTTATTCAAAATACAAAATGTGTCCGGGCTTAAGTTAAAAAACAAGATTGTAGATATGGTTTAAGTATAACTTTTTTTTTATTAACGTTCATTCTATTTTATATAACTATTATATTTAGTTTTTATATTCACCTTAACCCCAAACATATTTTTTGTTAAGCATACAATTTTGGATCGAATAGCGATGGCAGGGGTCCAGACTTCTACTCGACCCCTAGGGGCGCCCCCAGGGGAGTTGCTTGGGTTGCCCACCCCCCCCCCTCAGTGGATTTGGCTCCGACCTCCGCCTAAACACCCTTTGTACACAGAATCCCTTTACATGGTCAGTTTTCCGTGACTGCCACTGTTTTTCCGCGACTCATCCTTTCTTGGTGCTTCGCATGTGTAATAAGCGAGTAAAGGAACCAACATGCCGGCTCAGCGAAATTCAGGCGAAAACATTCTCCGCGTATACATATCTCAAGCAGGAAGTGGTCCTCATTCGGTGTGCGAATTTGTTAGGCGTGCTTGCCGTTTTTCAATGACGCGGACCGCGGTTGCGGTGAATTAGGTTTCGGTAAACAATTTCACCTGAAAATGAGGCGACAGATTGGAACACGAGATCTCCACTAAATCCACTGCTAGGATTTAGGAAATCCTGCTAGGATTTTAGCAGTACAATACTTGCTCATATGATGGCCACAAGTTCGTCCGTTCAATCATTTACAGCACGCGGTAAAAGTCCCAATGCTGCGCAAGTTAGACAAATATAAATGCCGCGTTCGCACATTACGCCATCATTGTTTGTCAATATACTGGGTTTAGTGAAACAACCATAAAGTGAACACACCTATTCTGCAATAGTTTTGTTAAAAAACTGAATTTTGTTTTTTTGAAATTGAAAAACGAAAAAGAAATCTTGTGGCTATTTTGATTGATATACGTCACGATTTTGTCCTGTCGTGCCCGGCATTTATGCCCAATCAAAACTTGCACAGCATTGGGACTTTTACCTCGTACAGTAAGCGACAGAACTTAATTTAACGGAGGTTCCCGGAAATGGGCAAAATGGGCGGGGCAGGGGTCATAATTTAACAATCAACCAATCAAATCCACTTCGATTGCTCCGGAGCTCCGCTGGTTGATTGGTTGATTGTTCAAGTATTACCCCTGCCCCGCCCCTTTTTCCCATTTCCGGAACCTTACATCAGACTAAATTCTGTCGCTTACTGTATGCGTATAGTTGTCTACTTGGTATGATGGTGCGTATTTCGAGTTCAATACGGATGTCAGCGCCTCTACAGTAAATTTATTCAATCTACAAGTTTATTCAAAGAGTTAGCGTATCGGAAAATTTGAGTTCGAGCGGCAGCGGAGCGGACCTCTGCTTAGCGGAACGGACCTCTGGCTTAGCGGAGCGGACCTCTGGCTTAGCGGAGCGGACTTTTGGATTAACAGAGCGGACTTCTGGATTAGCAGCGCGGACTTCTGGCTTAGCGGAGCGGACCTCTGGCTTAGCGGAGCGGACTTCTTGGTTAGCGTATCGGTAGCGTAGCGGAGGATAAAAATCTATATCGGCACATCTCAGGTACCTCTAGTTTTTTTAGGTTCTCCATGCCCGTTCCGGCCATTAATTTTAAGCGTGAACGTCCCATTAGAAACGGACCACAACTTCACAAGCCTCGACATGAGAAGAGTGTATATGTGGATGGGAATCTCGTTAAAGAAAGCAAACTGGAAGTGCAGGTCAGAAGCCGCGAGGTTCAGGTTGCTTTAAATATATGTCGATAAAAACGGCCTACCACACTGCCTGATTCTATTCAAATTCCATTCTCATTTTCCGGCAGTAACAGCTGGAGGAGCGGTGACCGCCGCCGCTGGGTAGACACACGCAGGATTGGGACTGGTTGTGTAGACGCCCAAGCAGAGGTAGACGGTGGTGGGCGCCACCACGCCGGGATACGTGCAGCCAGGGTAGGGGAAATTGTAGATCTGACCCATGCATTGGTACTGAGGAGCCTGGACGATTGTGGTACCGTTAGCGGGGTACGTGCACGCTGGGTTGGCGTAGGTATAGAGGAAGCCGTTGCAGGACCAGTAGGTGCCTTGAATACTCCCGGTAGGGGTTACGGTAGTAGCGGGATAGGTGCAGGCTCCGTTAGGGTAAGTGTAGAGAAAACCGTTACATGACCAGTAGATACCTTGTCGGGAACCGACGGCAGAGACTGTGTTGTACCGGCACTGAGGATTAGGGTAGTTATAGAGGAATCCGTTGCAGGAGTACGTCTGCTCGTGTGTTTCGTTGATCAGCATTAGCAAGGTCACTGAAACAACTTCAAAATGTCTGTTAATTCAGAAAAACTTGCCCGAACCGACGGTCTTGTCTGTCTGTTGTCTGTTTGTCTGTCTGTCTGTCTGTCTGTCTGTCTGTCTATCTGTCTGTCTGTCTGTCTGTCTTTCTGTCTGCCTGTCTGTCTGTCTGGTTGTCTCGAAGCTTACCTAGCAAAACTAATTCCAGGCAACGCGCTTGGTATCTCGACATAATGACTGTTGGAGTGTATTCTCGAGCTGGAATGTAACTACCGACTCGTACTCTGAACGTGTGAATATACCGACACGAGATTTTGAGTCTCAGATTGTCTACGTGGAGATGGACGATGCACCTGAATGGAGTTACAGGTAAAAACTGCAAAACAATACCTGGACAAGGAAAAAATCGCTGAAGTCAGGAAAGCGGAACTCGCCTAACATCTCAGCTGACTATCCCTAAATTATACCACATCAGACATTTTGCCCCCTTACTGCGAAACTAATTTATGGCCATCGCTGCTTCGAATTCACCAAAGAAGCGTATTTCAAATTTGATCCGCTTCACAAGACAAGTTCAGCAGTGGACTATTTTCTCCAGTTATTAATCGATGAAACTATGCGAAATATATTAATTATTCAGTAAGATAATAAACTACCAGAAAAGAGCCTCCAGTCAAATGCTCTACAAAAACAGGGTAAGGATATTGAAGTGGGAAAGCCCGGAGAAGTATCACTAAAAGCGCTGCAATTTCCATGCTCACTTTAAACTGCGACCACAATAAAGAAAAAAAAACCGACCACAGGATTCAAGGCAGCAGTCTACTACTACGGACGCTGCCAGACGTGAAAGTGAAGCTCCGACTCGACAGCTCCCGATCTGGCCTTCTCGCAGGTAATGATTAGCGGATCGAAGGGGTGGAAGATTTGCGTGGCGACTTACTTGCTGTCTGTCTGTCTGTCTGTCTGTCTGTCTGTCTGTCTGTCTGTCTGTCTGTCTGTCTGCTGTCTGTCCAACGGTTTGTCTGTCTAACGGTCTGTCTATCTAAAACCCCGACCACAGGATTTAAGGCAGTAGTCTACTACTACGGGCACCGCCAGACATGAAAGTGGAGCTCCGACTCGACGGCTCCCGAGCTGGCCTTCTCGCAGGTAATGATTAGCGGATCGAAGGGGTGGAAGATTTGCGTAGCGACTCGCTTGCTGCGCCGCTGCCCGGGCAGCCTCGAGACTTGCAGGGTGAAGTTGAGCGTCCCCGTGTCACGCGAATAAAACCTAAAAGTCAAAACAGGGAATAATATCAAATCAAAGAATAATTCTAATTCGAAATTCGAAATCTGGGAATTTCATTCCGCTGTGTCACACTGTACCTGATGGGTTCGTCGACTTTGCCCTTTACTCGTTCTGAGTTTGAAATGAGCGTGGAATCATACTGGAAAAGTGACATGTCGACGTAAGGGCTGGGCGTGAAACTCTGACAGGGAATGGGCAGCATGGCCAACAGTCGGGAGCAGCAATCGTTGGGGCTGCCGTTACTCCTGAGAAAAAGGTTAAACACTGTTATTATAAAGCAGACAGTTACGAACGGTAACAAACAGTTCATGAGACAGTGAAGACAGACTGTGAGGCAAGCATTCAACTTGGCACACAGTCAGTCAAACAGAGACACAAACCGTTAGACAAAAGAGACAGACAATCAGACAGATAGACAGACATACCGTTAGATAGACAGACAGACAGACAGACAGGCAGACAGACAGACCGTCAGATAGACATACCGTTAGATAGACAAGCAGACAGACAGACGAACAGACAGACTGACAGACAGACAGACAGACAGACCGTCAGATAGACATACCGTTAGATAGACAGACAGACAGGCAGACAGGCAGACAGACAGACAGACAGACCGTCAGATAGACATACCGTTAGATAGACAGGCAGATAGACAGGCAGACAGACAGACAGACAGACAGACATCATGTATATTACGGACGAAAATTGTACATGGGACCTACTTTGCCGTCATGCTTAGCCGCTTGAGTCGCTCATACGCAATGTTTGTGTAAAAGGTATCACACTGGAAATATGGATGCTGTCCGGGAGCATTGCGAAAGTCGCTAGAGTACTTCTCAAACAGCCGTAGCATATTCGCCTCCCGATACTCGTATACACCGTGAAATCGGCCCGCCTCCAGATCGAAGAAGGTGAAAAACTGCGGATAATTGGAGGGATCGGAGGCCTTGCCGGTGACCACGTCCTCCGGGGCCCATTTCATCAGCATCCGGTTGCCGTCCAGCAGCTGAAACTTCCAGATCTTTAAGCGCTTGTAGAAGGTGTAAAGCCGGTGAAAGTCCATAATCGGGCCGTAGGAGCGGTTTACAACCGATTCACGCTGAGCCACGCGGAACAGTTCCATAAAGAGTTTCTGGCGCAAGGTACCCATGAAGACTTCCTCGGCAGCGGGGACTCCAGGGAAGATGGAGCGCCATTGGGTGAGGGTGGTTCCGGAATTGGTGAAACAATATTGGCCCAGCGTGCGTTGATGGACAAATTTTCCGTCCATAATCTAAGAAAAACAGAAAGCCAGATACAGACACAGTGCACAAAGATTGGCTGGCAGACAGACGCATAAATAGACAGCCAGGCAGACAGAGAAAAGATAAACAAGACAGCCAGACAGGCAGGCAGACAGATAAACGGTCAGATGAAAGGATCGAGAGTAGGGAAACAGATGATCAAAGCAAAATTGCTTTATAGGGAATGAACGAATTCCTACCTGAAAGACCTGGAACTCCTGATGCTGTGTTGAGAGAATCCACAAGCAATTCCCCAGCAGGTACACTCCGGCGCTGTGACTGACCGGAATCTTGTCCACACTGAAATTCAACTGATCCAAAACCGCGCCCTTCTCCAGGGATATGAGGAAGAACTTGTAATCTTCCAACGGGCTTCGGTTGCACAGCGGGAGGGACTCGTTGCTTCGGCGGATTTCCGGCAAGGCATCGTCCAACAGTTCTGGCGTCCCGCTGGTTACTGTTAAAAAAAATGCAAATGATCAGAGCGTCAACCGGCCTGGTTACCTGCCTTTCTACGGCTGCACCTAAGAATAATGTCCCTCCAAAGGTGGAATGATTCTACAGTCTGTCTGTCTGTCTGTCTGTCTGTCTGTCTGTCGGAGGGTTAGGTCTAGATTGAGAACTAACCAACGATGAGATACCGACTGTCCTCCGTGAACAAACTGAAATCCTTGACGATGCTATGCGGCATGTATTCGTTCGGCACTATCCGAACTCGAAATTCTTCCCTCAACAACGTCCGGAAGATGTCCCTCTGCAAGACATGCTGACCGATCAACTCATCCGCTGGTACGGCCTGTGAGTGGCTGAAATATTTCCCGACCGATCCGATGCCGCGGTAGCGGTAAATGTGAACGACCTGCAGTTCACCGCTGAAGCCGACGAAAAAGCGCCCGTCGGGGGAGAACTTCCGCATAAAAATTGAGGGATGCTGGACGTCAAGGATGGTGTGATTGGGCGTGACCATGGTGTAGAAGGTCCGATGGGGAGTTGCATTCTGCAAAGGAAACGCCAGGAACCCATTAAAACATAAGGGAATTTTATTAAAGCTAAAATTAATGAAGTTTATTTCCTCTTCTTATTATTTAGTTCTATGTTCCTGAAGCTGAAGCTGGCCAAAACAAAAACTAAATTAATCAATCAATCAACCCAATCAATCAATCAATCTCTCACAAAAGGAAAAGGGGGAAAATGTCAAGTTAGGCAATTCAATCAACTCATCAATCAATTCATCAATCAACTCATCAATCAACGCATCAATCAACTCATCAATCAACTGCAGTAAACAACGTCCAAACTTACCCGGCGAAAAACTCCCGGAAGTTCCCGTTGCAACAACAACGACGCAACATTCTCCTCCGCCTTGGAGGGTCTTGCCAAAGATGGTGAATTTCGCCACTCATCCGAGAGCATTCGCGAGCCTCGAAGCCGTTTAAAGTCCTCTATAGGCTGATGACGACTCCGGACAGTTTCTCCTGTCTCCAACAAGGACACGGGACGTTTCGTGCTGCCGCGCGGAGTACTCGGCTGCACCGCCCGTTGCACACAATCTTCCGAACCATCTGTAGGAAAAAGATGCATGCGAAACAGTTGCACAATGGAAGCTACGGAGACGGCCTCACCCGCAGCCATCGAGGGGAAGAATTCGTTCCCCGATGAGGTGCTCGGAAGATTCTCACCCGCATGTCCACCTGCAAAGATTTAATACGTTAGGAAACATATTTTAAACTCGAAAAAATTAGTTTCAGCGACATTTCGGAAAAAGTTAAAAAGTTTCGGGGGAGAAACAAAAATTTGAGGGAAAAAATTTAATTTATCTTCTTTTAAAAAATCTACCAACGAATCCGTCTTCGATTGCTGGAGTCTGCCTGTCTGAGTTTCGAAACTCGGTTTGAAATTTTTCCGCAAAATCTGAGCGAGAATTCGGGGAAGGTGAAAAAGTTTCGGGGGAAATAAGGAGAAGAGTACCAGGAAGATCAGTGGAAGACCTCGCATTCAGTCTTCCCATCCAGGCGGTGGGGCCGCGGTGCCGCGAGGACTGTGGTGTCCGCTGCACGGAAGAGTAGGCCAGAGCACTTGCCGATTTAGTGCGGATGACGATGCGCGCGGGGAACTGCGGAGTGAAGTCGTCGCGGGAAGTCAGGGATTCTTCCGCGAGGGATTCACCGACATGATCACGCTCCGCCATGCCGACAAACCGTCTTGGGAATGCAGATTCTGAGGCAATAATGTGTTAAAAAAGGAATTCAGGAAAATTTAACATGATCTGCTTGAAGCTGGAGAAAACGCCAGCGAGAGAAAAACACAACGGTGTCAATGACCTGAAAATTTACCAAGCCTTCACGCAGATTGGCTAATCAACGAATCGATTAGCTGACACTGCGAAAAATCAAGCGAATTTGCCGGTAAAGCACCAATCAAGCGATCAACCTAAGAGATCCACGTGTTGGGATTTAAGGAAACGAGTTCTGCATCTGGCTGCTGTGTTCTGTCAGCTAATGCAATTTTCGGTCACTCGGTGGCGTAGTGTTAAGTTTATAGCGCGTGACGCTCCGGTTGCGGAGACAGAATGACGTATGCCCGGTGGTGCAAGCATGTGTAGTTAACTCTTTCATTGTCACTTTGTATGATAATACGGTATGTGAAACAAATAACAATGCCTGAGAATTTAATCATATCAGGATGTCCTAAAAAGAACGGTGCGGGATTGTTTCGCGTGCATGTCTCTGATATCGGTCATGAGGTAATTGCAGGAGACCATCTGGAGACCTGGAGACATCTTATCTCTGTCTGTCTACCTGCCCTTTTTGCACTGCCATCTTGATTGTGGGTCTGCCTTTATGTCTGATTCTCCGTCTGTGTGCCTCTCTGTCTGTGTGCCTGTGTGTCTGTGTGTCTGTGTGTCTGTGTGTCTGTGTGTCTGTGTGTCTGTGTGTCTGTGTGTCTGTTTGTCTTGTCTGCCTCGGTGATGTCTGGCTGTGTCACTAAGGGGTTGCTCGCCTTAGTGTCTGACTCTCCGTCTTTTTGTTTATCTACCTGGGCGATGATTGTCTGCGTCTGTATGTGTGCTTGCACTGTCTGTCTGTTTGCCTGCCTTTCTGCGTGATGTCTGTCTGGACACACACATCTAAGTCTGCTTGTGATTTTGCACTGTTCTGTAAAATTTGCTAATTATTTATCATCCTTAATGTTTGCCTTAGTTTCTGCCTATCTGCCTGTTGTCTGTGTGACTGCATCGTGCATGTCTGTGTCTGTCTGTGCGATACAAAGTACAGACGCGTGCTCTGTTTGCTGTGCCGCGCCGACTGCAAATGTGAACACCACACACCAGTTGGTATGACTGGCAAGTGTACAATTCAGTGCATCACCGGAAGTGTACGCGAAGAAAAGACAACCAACCACTCAAAACGTCGTATTTTCCGGTCGGCCTGCCAATTCAGACTAAGACACCGGTTCAGCCGCTGGCCGATCGATTATTTTCCACTGGCCTTGGTTTATCAGCTTCTGCGGTCGCACGCGCTGTGACAGACGCGGCACGAACCCGACCTGCCTCGAGGAACCCGCATACGCGTACTTAAAATGGGCGGGCTCAAAAGCGCAGTCACTCACAGACACACAGAAGAGCCGGCCTGAATAAGTTGTCACTTCTCATTCAGTCACTCGCCTCGCAAGTAGAATCCGTGCAACAGTTTATTCTGCGCTTTCTTCAAGATTTTAGCAATAATTCTTTTTGCTCCACTTAAAATCTTCACCCTAAAGAGTCCTTCTTCGCGGTCCCGATCATCCCGTTTCATCCAGACACGCCCATCGGCCAGTTTGGAGACTCAGTGACTCGAGTCACCGTGCGCTGCCCCGTTCACTCAACAGGCGGTCGAGTGCGCAATCAGCTGTTCCGCGACGTCACACTGGTGAGTCGAGTCATACCAATACAGTAGCAACAACACAATGACGTGGAGGTTCAACGTGGTTTTTTTTTTATTAAAATACACATTTTTAACTGGGCCCTCAGTCCGAAACTTTTTTCTCCAACGTCTAGTTTTTTGTTTGAAAAATTCCATTGGCAAAATCATTTCTCTGTCGATCGATCTTACAACGTGAATGAATAGACGCTTGGCCTTCTGTTTCGCGCAGATTTTGCAGCCAGAGGAAGGAATATTTTTTCATTCCTGGAGCGTCCCGAATTTTGTCCCGAGACTTTTACCCCGTAACCCTCATCTAGTTTGGGAGGTAATGTTTAGCATTGAAATTCATTTACCTATTGAACGGTATGCAAGCGGAAAGGGGCAACAGTTGGAATACAATTATTTCGGACCTCATTCCCCAAAGAGGGAAGAATTTTGTTGAAGCGTCAAAAAAATCTTCCCTGGGTTCTCAGTCCGAAACTTTTTTCTCCAGCGTCTAGTCTTTTATGTGAAAAATTAATCCATTGGCAAAATCAGTTCTTTGTCAATCGATTTTACAGCGTGGATGAAAAGACGCGTGGCGTTCTGTTTCGCGCAGATTTTGCAGCAGGAGGAAGGAATATTTTTTCATTCCCGGAGCGTCCCGAATTTTGTCCCGAAACTTTTACCCCGTAACCCTCATCTAAGTTGAGAGATAATTTTTAGCATTGAAATTCATTTACCTATTGACGGTATGCAAGCGGAGAGTGGCAAAAGTAGGAATACATTTATTTCGGACCTCATTCCCCAAAGCGGGAAGAATTTTGTTTAAGCGTCAAAAAAATCTTCCCTGATTCAGCATTGCGGCTGCAATTTTTTTCCTTATTCCGAAAATTCAGTATATAAATTCATTTTACCATCGCTTTCTTTTCGTGTACCTGTGCAGTAAATTTTTCACGCAGCTGATTTCACGAATTATTTTGTGCAGTGAAATTGGTCCAGCGTTTTTCTGCTTTTCGAAGAACTCGCATTTGTCGATTCCACTTGTTGAAAGCTCGTGCATCATTTTTCCCTCAAACGGCTGATCATATTTATGACCTAAAATCGGAAATCGGAGCGAAAAAACGGTTGCGTTTTATGTGCGAAATTAATTTACGAGTCCGAGAGGAATTTCCTTGATTAAAAGAAACATTTGCCGTTTCTTCGCCTCGAAAACTTTTATTTTCACCGTCAGGATTTCTTTCGATATTTTCCCAAATACCAAAATCGAATTTCTTCTGAAAACTCACGAGGTATTACGGGCAAACTAAAAAGTAAATTCCTTTCTGATAAATTCAACCTGCGAGGAAAGATTTTTGACGTCATAAACGTTATTATTTATTTATTTATTCTGTTCTTGTTTAAATATTTGCTGAAATTTTTGTTTCCAGTGCAAAGATTATATTTGCAACCGGAAATGAGACGCTGAGGCAGAAATCTGATCGGCAGTTTTTTTTTCTCGTTGTAAATTCAAAACGAAAGCGCTGTTTTCCTCTATAAATGAAATTCGAATTAAAATCACGGTTGATTTAATACATGTTAATTTACATTAAATTAAAAATCGACATGTGACCAGGTGTGTTATTTTAAGATTAATTTAAATTAATTTAATCTGAAATAAAAATCTTTTTTAAATCACTATTTAAATTAATTAAAACATCCCCTGGCAATATTTAATTTTTAAATTATTTAAATTAATTAATTTATTTTAGTCATGTGTGTTTTGTGCTTTTTTGCAGGTCTGACGTAATCGCGTAAGACAATTTGTCTCCTTCCCCTTCCTCAAGATGAGCGCGAAAGCAATCTCCGAAGCGACCGGGAAGTCTCTCCTGGTCCGGCACTTATCGATCCCCACCGCTGGCGTCTTCGTCAAGCCGCAGTTCGCGGCGGTTAACGAGCAAACGGATCTCAATCGATTGCTCGAACAGAATCCTTGGCTTCAAACTGAGGCAAGTTGAAGTACACAAGAAGAAACCGCGAAAGGGAAGAGGGAAGACTTCCTTTTCCGCTTCGCTACTTCCTCCTTCCTCCCTCCTTCCTCCTTCCTCTCCTCCTTGTCTGTGTGGAACCAGATCGATTCCGTCTGAAATTGCTTGAGCAAACACCGGGGGAATTGGTTGAGCCAACATGCCAGAGGGGCTTTGAACGGGAATGGAGGGAAGACCCTCGTTAATGATTTAAGCTTCTGACGTACAGAATACAAGAAAACTTCCCTTTCCGCCGTGCTTCACATTACACAGTCAAGCGATCAATTTAACTAATTCTCTCGATCGATTTACACGCTGGCTTATCCTTTTTCCTCATCTTCCCTCGGTCCCTTGGTCCCGCCTGACCGATTACGGCGTGGCAAGAAACCGCAGGAGACCTTGACGGGAATCCACGGGGAAATGTGATTGATCGACTACTGTATTGCTTGATTGATAGAAATGACTCTCGTCGGTTCGGGGAGTAATTGATTAATTGATTGATGCATTTAAAATGACATTTTATACATTTTATTTTGAAATTAATGGTCTTTTTTATTTAGTTTGTTTATGTGTTTTATTTTATTTTGAATTTATCTGATCGATTTTTGTCTCGGCTTTTTCCAGCGCCTGGTCGTAAAGCCGGATCAGCTCATTAAACGTCGCGGCAAACTGGGCCTGATCAAAGTCAACACCGACTTTGCCGGCGCGAAGGAGTGGATCGAGTCACGCAGGGGCAAGGAAGTGCTGGTGGGGAAGGCCACCGGCAAGCTCCGGACCTTCATCATCGAACCATTCGTGCCTCACAAGCCGGTACGTGAACATCATCCCATCCCGCACTTGTTTTGTATGACGTAACGATACCTCGGATGATTTTCCTTCGTGTGCGATGTTCAATCACGCCATTGATTTTCGCCCGACCACGTGGTCCCAAAGTACATCTTGATTTAATCGTTAATCGCACCACGCCTTCTTGCATGCCTCTAGGAGGAGGAATACTACTTGGCCATTCTGTCGCACCGCAATGGCGATACCATCATGTTCACCACGGAGGGCGGCGTGGACGTCGGTGACGTCGACTCCAAGGCACTACGCGTGGAGGTGGCGGTGGGTGAGAAGCCGACTCAGGCAGCCTTGGTCAGCGGCCTCTTGAAGGGTGTTCCGGCTGATGCCCAGACGTGAGTGTTACGAGGCAGGCAGGCAGGCAGGCAGGCAGGCAGGCAGGCAGGCAG
>LRSR01001271.1:0-13821 GCA_001579985.1 Hypsibius dujardini | reverse complement strand
CTGTCTGTCTGTCTGTCTGTCTGTCTGTCTATACCTGTCCGTGCCTGCCTGCCTGCCTGCCTGCCTGTCTCTGCTTTCCCACCGACCCGCGCGTATTTGTGCGTTAATCAGGTCGGTTCACCATCGTTTAGGTCGCCGAATTAGCAAACTGCGCGTTCAGTTCCCGGTGAAACTCTATGAAGATGGCAATGTCAACGCGTATGTAGCCACTGACCGCGGAACGCTGCAGCCGATTGTGGACTCTGCTCACAGCCAGGAAATTGACGCCGCACGTGGTTGCCAGCGTTTCTCGATCATTGCTGAGCTTTCCCGCGGCAAAGGGGAACATGCTTGGCAGCACGCGCAGCTATTCCGTCAACAACTGAATCCCGGCTTTTTCTCCACAGACGACGCCCACTACCCGTTTCGAGTATTGGTAGAGTTCGATTAGTTTTCCTTTTCGATTTCCTCATATCTTGGCTATTCTGCTTTCATCTCAACTGGAGATTCGTCTCCATCTTCCGGATTTCTGTTCCATGTTCAAGTTATTCGTCCGATTATATTTTTTCCCAACTCTTGGGAGTTAAGAGGTTCGAGAGCTAACTTGAGCAACATTGACTGTCAAAATTTCTTACCTCAGGCTGTCGATCCAAAATTAGATGATTTAGACACGAAAAAGAATACAATAGTAAACTGAAGAAAAAATGAATAAATCTCAACTTAGAAGCCCTTTTTTTCTCCCACTCCAATCAACGGCAAGTATTTTTCTTTGATGTGAACAAGGAAGCCTTTAAGACTGTATCCGCCCTTTCGCTTTTGTGCAAATTGCGTTGCCGGGGTGAGGAAGTTGCTGTCGTGGTCTGTAACAAAACAATAGTGATGGTGTACTGTACTGTGATAAGAAATAGTACTGTGATAACGGAGCGCCGAGGGCAAGAAAAACAACAGGGAAAAAATCACGACCGACACACACACATTTGATCAGACAAGTACTCTGTATGCGATGCGTTTACGTGTGCTGTAATTTTGAGAAAAAGCGAAAGACTAAAAGAACGAAAGACTAATTGATACCTTATAAGCAATCCATGTGCAGACAGACAGACAAACAGACAGACAACAAACAGACAGACAGCCAGCCAGGAAGAACGCAGAGACAGACAGACAGACAGACAGACAGACAGACAGATCTATCGACTTACTGCGTCCCAACGAGTTGTTTGAGTTTGAATATGTCGGCAACACATTATCGTTGGCAGACAAAGAAACCAGGAGTGACATCGGCACCATCCACAAATACAAGACGAAAAATGCCAATATTTCGTTGAATGGATAAAAGACCTCCGAAAAATGCCGGAAGGTCAAATAATGGTTTAGCACGAAGAGAGCTGCAAGCCAACAGAAAACGAAATTAAATGACAAATGGTAGTCAATAAACAAGAAAGAACGAATGTCCGGCAAAACGCACCAATCGTTCCGACAAACCAAACTGATTTGAGTTCGATTGCCGGAAACGTCTGCATCAACATAAAGTGGCACATCTGGGCGGAAAGTCCGGCCACAATTATAGTCCAGGGAAAAGATGGCTCAAACGGCACCAGAAGCGTGTAAAGCGTTGCTGAAATCTGGAGCGATGCAAATAGTAAAAATACAAAACACAACGAGGAAGCGGCATCTGGGATAACTGTTCACTCCTCCAAATGCAGAATAGGAGAGAGCTAATCCTAACTTACCACAATCATTCCCCGAATCACTTTACACGACGTTTTTGAATTTTCTTCCACCAGTTCCGCCAAGAAATATAGAGAAACGGCTGTAAAAGAACACAGCTAGTTAACAAATTCACAATAATCAGCACTTGCCATTGAAATTAAGGCTTGATTGATTGAATCATACTGTATTGAGAATCAAATTCACACAAACACACGACAGTCAACAATTGATTGATTGATGGATCGTTTGACAAGCTGGCAGACCGTTTCCAGTTTCTACGCATTGGCTTATGTATGCTGTTTATACCTAGTGCGAAGGACACGGCAAGCAGCAGTATCAGAGCCGAAACCCAGGTTAAACACCACAGGAGCATGATTCCGATCTCTGAGGAGCTTCAACGGCGACGAAATATTTTATGCCCCACAGCAAACAAAGTCCAGATCGATGGCAAGAACAATCGGAAACATCCAATCCCCAAATTAAAGATTATCGAGGCTTCAAAAAGAAGATAACTGAAAATGAGTTTGGAATAAAACAAATTTCATAGGGGACGACGAAGGTCGAAACTCCTGTTTTCTTGTGGGGAATTCAGACTCAAAATTGGAATTTGTTACGCGACGACGTCAACATCAACAATGGGTCAGCCGAAAACAAACCGGCTCGATTGAAGAAATGCATGCAAAACTCCAGCCGACTCACATATGAAGTAGGCCCAATCGTCCTACACAAACGAACAGAATGCCGGGCTAACCGAATTAAGCTTTTTAAGTTGTCTCTTGCATTACTTCCCCGGACAAAACGAGTAAAATTGCTTCACTCGGTTAGTTAAGCATTCTGTCTGTGTGTATAAGTAATAAATAGATGGTTTCCCAAACCGAGTTTCATGCAGGATGCATGCAGTTGAGCAATCCTATTTACCCATCAAGCAATCAACTTACTGCCAAACGTCTGAAATTCGTTTTATTCCTAATTTACCTCAATCAATAAATCCATGAAAAGGCATAACGAATGATCAAGTCATAAAATGCATTTGTTTGGACACGTGTTTTGTTTTTTCTTCACCAGCTGACAGGTATTATTATTATTATTAGCCATCATCTCAAGTTCACAACAGGAGTGTCTCCTTCACAATTTCCCCTACCGCCTCTCTACATATTGGAAATCTTAGGCCATCACTTCCCTGTTTTCCATGCAGCAGCGGAACATGTCGACATTCCCTGCGTCGCATTGGGAGGGTACATACTCGAAATATCCCTTTTTCTCCCCGACAAATGGGGTTCTGTCTTGATCGTATTTTTTTTCAGACCTCCGGAAGCAGGCAAGGACGTTGGAAAACGAGATCGACGCCAAACTGGTCAGCTTCAGCAAGGCGAGCACGCAACGTGGAACATTGAGCGCAACACGCTCCTCCGACGATTTCAGCTTCCCCCGAGCGTCTAGGTGGCCTAATTTACCGAATCGACTTGGAAAATTTTAAAAGGTCTAACTAAATAAAATTTCTCAATTTGCAGTCAGGAATCGGTACCTCTATTGAACAACGCGGAAGATGGGAGAGTCTTTGAAGCGCTGGCGTCAGAAATTGAGAATCACCTGGCCAAGGTGCGTCTCTCCGGTCCCCACTGTCGGCACTGTTTTTCTAGTTCGGTGTGCTTGATTGTAGCAAAGAGCTAAATTTCCTTCCCGCTTCGTGGCAAAATATGCCAGACATACTTGTTTTGGTTGATATGGATTGGCATCGATTGATCATTTGATTGTGATCTTTGCTCTACAATTTGTTATTGGTTGATTGATCTGTTGACTCCGTTCACTTGATTCAATCAATGCACAATTTGTGATTGGTTGATTGATATGTTGACTACGTTCGCTTGATTTTTCAATCAACGCATATTCGGTGTTCCAGTTGAGCAACATTAATGACCAGATGTCCGACTGTATGGACCGTTTCGCTTCCTCACCCGGCGCTGCTTTGCTCCACACCCTTCAACGGCACCGGGACATTTTGCAGGACTATTTACAAGAGTTCAACAAAACAAAAGCCAACGTCGAGCAGATCCGTGCGCGGGAGGAATTGTTCGGCCCGATGAAGCCTTTCGCGAGTAGTCGACGGATTGATCCGTTTTTGAAAGAGAACGAGCACTTACGGAGGTACTGTTTTTAAGATTCGTTTGATGAAACGAAATTGCGTTTGCTCGTGTTCGCCAACACCGCAGCTAACCTCGTTACTGTTACAGTTCGGAGAGACTCATCGAAGACCAGATCGGGTAAGGGCGTGGTATATTTGTAATTCGGGTGGTTCTGTCATTTCTGTGGTCTCTTCTTGTGCTACACCCAAACCGAACACCATAATCTTTGTATATGCAATTGCTTCTTGCACGCTGTATATCGCCCTTACAAGAGTAGATTTGACCAAAGACTGAACTAATCGGCTTGTTTCAATGTGTTTTGCTTCCAGGATTGCCGTTATGACGAAGGAGAATCTTTCCGCTCAACGAAGCAGCTTGAGGAATGTGGTCAGTCGTCTGGAGCAGATGTCAGGTAACTTCAGTCCCCTTTCATGCTGCACTGCCCGGAACACGGTGCCTTATGCTATGGATTATGATATGGGTCGCCATTGATTGATCATTTGATTGCGGTCTTTGCCGCAGAATTTGTGATTGGTTGATTGATCTGTTGACGTGAGCTTGTGGCTCATTTACTCCTTTTCGCTTGATTGATTGATTGATCTGTTGACTCCGTCTGAAGCAGATGTCAGGTAACGTCAGTCCCCTTCCATGTTGCACTGCCTGGAACACGGTGTCTTATGCTATGGATTATGATATGGATTGCCATTGATTGATCATTTGATTGCGGTCTTTGCCGCACAATTTGTGATTGGTTGATTGATCTGTTGACGTGAGATTGTGGCTCATTTACTCCTTTTCGCTTGATTGATTGATTGATCTGTTGACTCCGTCTGAAGCAGATGTCAAGTAACTTCAGTCCCCTTCCATGCTGCACTGCCCGGAACACAGTGTCTTATACTAGGTTGTTGGTGCTCTTTTTAGGACGATTTCCAGCTGTGAATAACATGATTCAAAAAATCAACTTCCGCAAGCGACGTGACGCTATTATCATGGGATGCGTTATCGGGGTCTGCATTTTCATTTTAATGGTCATCATTGTAAGGTAGCCGCGCTTGCCGCGCAGGAACCACTCACAATGTCAAATCTGATCCCATCGACATTGCCATTTTACACACACGCTTCACACACCGTTTTTCCGTTTAAATCTGGACCTTTTGTCCGAGAATGTTTTTCTCTAGAATATATGGGAATGGAAAGTATCAGCGGCTTTGATCAAATAAGAACGTCCGAACGTTGCGCTGGGAGTGTGTTGTAGGAATCAGATGACGGAAGTGGTCGATACTTGGCTTTTCCCGAATGGCACTCCGTTGTCACGGTCTCCTTCCATATGGTGTCATGTGATAAGGGGTCATGTGATAAGGGGTCAGTCGGGTCTCGAAACTGTATGCAGATTGGCGAATCCAATCGACAAGTGGCTGTCTCTTCGGAAATTGTTGCCTTTCCTTTCCCGAAACATGCTCCCATCACTAGAGAATTGAAGGGATGGACCAAAATCAGACACTAAAAAGAACGGAAAACTCCGGGAACCGATGTTGTGAATGTGGTTTTGTTCACTTGATCTTTGTGCTGAGATAAAAATATTTTTCTCAGCCAAATATGGGAAGTTGAACCACTCTCACAGCAAAGTCAAAGTTGATGGTGAGGGGTTCTGTCCAACTCTTACTGCGCATAACCACCATGCATCTTGTTTGACTGCCATGGTTCGTAAAGCGCAATTAACTGCATCATCAATATTGAATCGAGTGAAACCTTCAACCTTGGATTCTCTTTTCGTAACACGTAACAGAGTGTGATCGGTTTGGTCGTTGGACGTGTCCATCGAAGTGATTCATCACTGCTGGCCACATGGAATTCGGTCTTCTGGATTGAGAGAGACGCAGGAGAGGTTCGGTGTGACCGAGGAAACAGCGAACCCAAAAGGTGCCATGTATGCTGGGGCAACAACAGACCGTGTAACAAGTTAAGCAGAAGGTTTTGTAAACTTATTCTACCGTACAGACAGAAAAGGAGGTATTGACTTTTATTTATGGAATATCCCGCTGACTGGTCGCGGGTGATGGCACCATGCATCCCCTTGTCAACAGCAACACATGACTGCACAATGACCGAGTTCTCCTCGCATTAAAACGATAAATTGTGCCAACATTCATGTCACACGTCTGAGCACAGAAAGTGGATTATACAAAAAGCGACCCACATCCCCAGAATCATTTAAAAGGGCAAAATTAAAGGGTAATATGGTAAATTACCGACGAATTCACATCAGCAGTGGTGATGATGGCCGTGATTGTAATGGCTGTCGTGATGATGTCCGTAGATGAGATCATGGATCAATCCGCCGTGATGAGGATGATGTTGCTCGTAGACAACATGCTGTACGGGAGGCGGACAGTATCCCGCCACGGGTACGTAACCCGGATACGCAGGAATCGGCATCTGGATGGACGGCGGGGGTGGATAGTACCCGGCTGGCGGAACGGTCCCGGCTGGGTACCCCGGATAGGCTGGGTTGTACCCGAAGTTCGGATTGTAAGGCGGTGGAGGTCCTTGCCAAGACATTTTCGGAAACGAACTAATGGAAGTTGGAAAAGTATAACGGCAAAACTGAACGATTGACTGCAAGACGGCTTCGCTTAAACCAGAAATGCTTTTCGACGTGCGTCAGTTCGCGTTGGGTCGATCTCCACTATCGGTGACGCATAGGTAGAGATATGAGTTATCATCCGATGGGGAAGCGGAAATGGCGCGTCGGCCCAGTAAACAGTGCTGTTATGGACCGTGTGATGATAAACCATCGTGGCCACCGGAAAACGGCATTCTTGGTACTCTCGCTGACTCCTGCAGATTTTGTAACTCACACTGTGCGCCAGGTCCAGCCGAGAGAGAACCCAATCATACATCACTGCAGGTGGTGTGTACATGTTTGATACCAAAGTTCTTGTGTATGACATCATAGTTACTGGTTGTGCGAGAATTCGCATGGGGTACTTGACGTCACATTAAACCAACCAACTAACTGAAACCAACCAACTGAAAATCAACCAATCAACCAATCAACCAACCAACCAACCAACCAACCAACCAACCAACCAACCAACCAACCAACCAACCAATCAACCAACCAACCAACTGAAACCAACCAACTGAAACCAACCAACTGAAAATCAACCAACCGACCAACCTACCAACCAACCAATCAACCTACCAACTGAAACCATGTGCGCTCATCCACGTACAGTACATTTCAAACCCAGGCACGACCACGCCCTTCAAAGGGTTTGCATATTATTACAGTACTCGGCCTCGAGCTACAAATTCATACATTTAGAACCACTAAAAGGGGTGTGTTTTAAACAATACCATAGAGCAAATCAGAATGGTCACTGAACAGTGGATCATTCGGGCGGTGGTTGAAATGATCAGAGCAACGAGTACCCGGTAGATGAATCATCAATGAAGGCTCATGAAGGTCTGCATGACAAGAACAGAATCCGACAGCGAAATTCGCGGCAAAGAGTTGTTACAGTCAGTCTCAATAGACCACTGACCGCTCAATCGGATGGGCTTTAATTTCCGGGTACTTGTCGCTTTCTAATTCTACCGCCAACCCGTTCCCGTTGAAAGTTCGTACGAACATCCCCGATCGAAACTGATCTCTGCAATCGGTATACAGCCCTTCCTTCCCTCTCCTTCCCAGCTGTGTCCCATTCCTGAACGGTTTTATTATCCGCGACGAACTAACGGACGGTTAACGATAGGTCAACCTTCGGTCAGTATCTGTCCGTCCGTTTATTGAACTTTCCTAACGCAAGATGTGCGACATTCAACCTCAAGTGATAGATCCAAAAAATGATCCCAGTAAAGTATGGAAAGCCCGTGCTTCCTGACTAGGACCTCCATGGTGGTCGGCATATTTTGCGAGCGCTGGTAAATCCAACGATGTTCACACCAGCTGGTGCTGCCCCCTGGTGTAGAGATTTCGGCTGCAAGAGTGGCCCGGAATAAAGCAAAAGAGGACTCTGAACCTTTTCTCACTATCCGTTGGCTGTGCTCGGAGAGTGGGTAGGGTCGTAGGGTACCGATAAGGGAAGAGACTGAACGGAAACAGAACAGAGAGAGAGAGAGAGAGTGAGAGAGAGAGAGAGAGTGAGAGAGAGAGATCACAGATGGGCCAACCAGGGAACGGAGTGGACTGTGATGTGAGTGAAAGAGACTCATCAGACTGAAGTGGTCCAAGCCCGGTACGCAAGACAAAGTCTACCTACCACCACCCTATGGGCATAGGAAAGTGGACAACAAAAGATGTGGCCGTTGGTGAAAGTACACACATGCTCGACAGTCAGGCAAAGTCGACAGCCTACACGACATGCAGAGCGACAAGATTTTTGATCACAGCTCACATTGATCAAACTCGTAAAATGGGATTCTGTCATCAGTGAAAAAGCCGGCATTTGCGCGCACTTTTTGTCTCTTTTTTGATTTTAATGTCCGCGGAGTGTTTGACCGATGAGGTGAAGACGTGGGCGTAGTTCGGCGTTCGCATTGACTCTCACGGGGTTGTCAGAGAGCCATTTTACAACCACCCAATTGTAATAAGACGACGGCAGTGTGACAGGCGTGTCAATTTCGGGTCGTTTTTCATCGATCGTTTCCTGACAAGTTGCCGTTGTATTGAGTAGGTGCGGGTAAGTGTCTACAGTATATCACGCGGTCTGCGAGTAGTTGAAACCTTTAATGCAACACGATTTGGTGTGATACATGTTTTATCTTCTGACAGATCAATCGTGTTGTTTTCGCTGAGGAGGCAGAATGGTGAAGGGGGTGTTTTACCGTCTAATTGGAAGGCAAGTCGACGGAATTCCATACGGCACTCACGACGAGGAGCAGAGCTTGCATGTGGTGACGCCGGTAAAGTATTCCAAAACGGTCGTTCTGGAGCAGTCTGTCACGGCGCAAACTGTGGAACCGGCAAAGGTTGCGGAATCCCTGGAGCATGCTGTCACAGCTCGCGTTGTGGTGGAGAGAGAGGCGGTGGAGTCGGTGGGCTTGATTCAAGTAAGCAAGCACAGCTAATAAATACCTTCCATATTTATTTATCCACCGAAAGTATTTATTATCCTTGTTGCTGTTGTAAGGTCGTTACTGCACGTACTGCATGTACTTACCTTTATTCCCGACTAGATCTTGAATGCCAACCGTCGGTCGGTATAACCATCTGTTGTCTGTTTGTCTGTCTGTCTGTCTGTCTGTCTGCCTGTCTGTCTGTCTGTTTGTCTGTCTGTTTGTCTGTGTCTGTCTGTCTGTCTGTCTGTCTGCCTGTCTGTTTGTTTGTCTGGCTGTTTGTCTGGCTGTTTGTCTGTCTGTTGTCCTTTTGTTTGTCTGTTTGTCTGTCTCATTGCCCGGCTTCCTGTCTGACCGATTTTACTGACGGGTTGTATTGAATATAAGGCTTGATTGCCTGTCTCGTTACTACACGCATGGCCGGCTAGACCTTAAAGCCTACTTATCTGCCTGTCTGTCTGTTTATCTGTCCCTATCTTTGTCTCGCTGTTCACCCGTTCCACCCATTGTTTATTTGTTCGTCAGTCTGTTGGTCAGTCCAATTGCACGCCTGCCTGCCTGCCTGTGATTTCATTTGTATGTCTGTCTGCGTCCTTGCCAGACTCATTTGCCTGCCTGACCGGCTGGACTGACTTGCTGCATAGAACATATGGCCTGACTGCCTGTCGCGCCACTGTCCGGTCGATTAAGGCACCTGCATGATAAGCTGGTCACGGTGGTTTTTGTTGCAGAAAATGAGAAATTCCCTGCGGAGGAAGAAAAAGAATCGGGACTACGATCAGTTCTCTGATCGACCGTCCCCCTTCAAAACGCCGCCACACTTTTTGGTGGAACGACCAGTCCTCCCGGCCCCTCAAAACCCCTGGGAGTCCCCATTCGGACTCGAAGTTCTTGAGCAATGCATCACCAAGAAAAAAGCTGGTCAAGCGCAGTTCAAGTAGGTACTCTTGCACTTTTGTTGGCGTTGGAGTTGGGACACACTCAACAATAAGATAAGTCACACGATAGACCGTGTCGAAAGTACCAATGGCGTTGTCGGTTACCAAGACCTGAGTGAGTCTCAAGGGTCGACCTGACATCAACAGTGTGTGCACCGCTCCAGAACGTAAACCACACAAAGCAACAGATGGCGCTGCTGGAATCCCCTCGGCGCTGCAGTCGGGCACGGCTAATTCACTAAACTGTTCATCCGTGTCTATTTCAGACTTGACTTCTCCGAGGACACGCCAGCTCACAATCAGTTTGCGACGACCCTGTTTGAGAACGAAGAAAACGGAAGCCCCTCCAGCGCCGCCCATGCCGTCCTGATTCCCACAACCACATCGGAGAACGTCGGATTTGATCCCGAAGACTCCACCATGTAACTACGTATGCCAATACTGCCACACACAGTCTGCTCCTCTGTCCACCACTTCGATCCGATTGTCAGTCAGCTGTTTGTCTGCATGCATTGCATCTACCCCTTTTTCTCGACGGTTACAGTTGTGGTGGACCTGCTTTTTGTTGACTGTTTGTCTGCATGCCCACTGGGAGTACGAGTACCCTTAAAGTTCCAGTTTCACGTAACCTTGCCACATGTCTGTCGAGCACGAAGCATGTCTGTCGAGCACGAAGCATGTCTGTCGAGCACGAAGCATGTCTGTCGAGCACGAAGCATGTCTGTCGAGCACGAAACAAGTCTCTGTTCAGCGCACGTGATCTAATATGTTGTGAGACTGACCGAATCTCCGTCTTACCCTTCAACAGCGATGCTTATTTTAAAACACCGGATGGCATTCGAAAATACCATCGCCGATCAAAAGTCCTCCTCAGCGTCAAGGAAGACAGTCTCATTTAGACACATGTCGCCTTCATCGGACGCACTTTCACCCGTACATGTACTGCGTACTGTACTGCTACGATTTTAAGGGTGGGTTTAGCCCCGCCCACCCCTGATAGACTGTACGCGACGTCACGGACTCACTTCCGTTCATCAGCGGCCGAATTTTAGCCCGCCAAAAGCGCAGTGAAACCAGTGAACACAAAATGGACCGGAGGGGGGGGGTCGGTAATTTACTTTTAGGGCAAAAAACGCACCCTTGAAATCGTGGCGGTACAGTATACGGCACGACTACTGTACCTCCGAGTACAGACACTTCGACTTGACGGACACATCACACATCGACGACGAGAGTGCCACGCCCTTTCTAAAATGTACAAACATCATTTTCAGTGTTCCCAGCATCTCCTTCCGCTTTTTTGCTAATCTCTCCTTGTAGTCTTTGTGCACTGATGTCGTTCTGGATTAGTGAACACTCGCTCACTTGTTTTTCTCCTCTTCCTTCTCGACAGCTTCCTGTGTCTTCTCTACGGCTTCCTGTGTCTGTCTTCCCGTGTCATTACCCGCCTAATAGAGCGAGGGCCATTTGACTGCCACTGTGTAGCATGTCTGTAGTGATGCTTTATCACTCTTTCTGGACTATTCCGACACATCTCTCTTGATGGGGACTAATCGTGTAAATGGGAAAGGGAATCAGTAATGGCTGTTTCTTGAAGGGATCGATATATTATTGGCTCGCATTTCCGACTCAATGGAAGTTAGCCACAGTTCCTGGCTGCGACTTTCGTAAATCCAAGTTCGAGCCGGTGTAGATCCCGCATGAGAAGCTGCAAGCATCGTCAGACAAATGAACAGACAGAAGAACTGAACGATAAAGAGACGGACCGATACTATTAGTCTACTTGCGCGAGTCCATTTTGGACATTTTTTTCCAGGCGAAAAGATTAAACAGGAAACCGGCTCGCCTACGCCCTCGCTCGAGTTATTAATGCCCAACAATAAAGAACAAATATCATCGATTGACTGTTCGTAAAGCGACTTGCTGCTTCGTATTTTAATTCAGTTTTCACAAGCTTATGTCCACTACCAGTGCACGTAATAACTCTTTAACTCCTTGACGTCTAGCTTGAATAAAACCAGGAACCGTTTCCGCTTACACGTAAATAACGATATAAAGGACTCCCTAGAGTTAAGGCACTTTGTGTGCGGCTGTGTCGCTTCAAAAAGAGGCGAATTATCAGTTGGTTCTGCTGAGCAAACAAAAAGAAACTACAGTGCATACCGTATGCTCGCGATCTCAAGGAACACTTTTCTGCCCTACCCGTAAATTTTACCCAACCAGGGCCGTGCCTTTTCAGTGCCGTTCACCAAATTACTTGTCTGTCTGTCTGTCTGTCTGTCTGTCTGTCTGTCTGTCTCATTCGTTTGTTTATTCGTCTGTTTGTTTGTCTGTTTGTCTGTCTGTCTGTCTGTTGGTCTGTCGGTTGGTCCACCGTAAGGAGAAATATACGGAAAAGCACAATTGTACAATCAATCAATCGAGTACGACGCGTAAGCTGTACGAAATGAGCCAATCAGAGAAGAGTGAATCAGATTGAACGTTCAATCGAGTGCAGAGTCATACCGAGGGAGGCGGGGCTTAACTGTCCCTTAATCCCTTGAGATCGCGAACATACGGCAGTCGTGAGAGTGTTTATCCCGCGTCGCGTCAATCGGAAAACGCATACGAGGAGCTGACAGGGCAGGAGGAATGTTATGGCCGATAATTTCTGCATGGATTAGCCGTATACACACGTGGTAAAAACCCTGCGCTGACCGAATTAGGCACTTTAACTCGGGGCTGTGTATAACAACCTTACGTCAAACGAGTGTAATGGCTTAACTCGGTCAGCGCATAGTGTTTGCCACGCGTATACATACATGTACTACTACTAGTACGCAGCTCTGGCCTTAAGGTTACAAGGCCTAGCTACAGCTTGTATCATACGCGAAAAATTGGTTCTTGGTCTCTGCCGGCAAAAGAAGCCGAAACTTTCCATGGGTCTCGAGAATCGACATCAGCGAAAGTATAACTGAAATACAAATTCGTAATGAAAAAATCAGACAGAACAGCGTTCAGGTATGATGACAGGCCTCGTGGCGATTTTTTGTGGGAGATCATTAGGCACGGAACAAGTCGCACGTTTCGGAACAAGTCGCACGTTTCGGAACCAGTCGCACATTTCAGATTTTCGATAGCTGCTGTAGGCTTGCCTCTCCTGTTTGAAATAATCCTCGTGCCGGCTTCCGTGTCAACAATTTAACCGACGTTTGTTTAACCGTTACCCATTTGAGAAGGTTGAACGCGGAAATTCACCCATAATTTCATTTCATCTACACGTCGTTAAATTCCGGCGATATAAAAGCCATCCATGCAGCACTCTCACTATCGAAATGGCCACTCGAACGGGATAATACTGCTTGATCAGGCATCGGTGAGCCAGGTAACAACCACCCCGAGGGTCGTAAAAGATGGGCAACAAATCTTTAAAATGCTCTAAATCACCGGAAGTTTATTCAAGTCACTTGATATTACGTTCTTCTTTCTGGTTTTATTTTACAATAAATGCGAACAAACGTCAAGTCATGTGCCCAAATAGCGAACGCCAAGCCCCCGAGCTAAAAAGATAAAATCATTAACAGAAAGAGGGGAAGAACAATAATACACGATAAAAAGAAGGATATAGGGAGTGTACGCACTGCAAGAACCAACCAACCGACCAACCGACCAACCGAAGAAGAAAACAATTAGGATCGCATCCAGAAAACAGGACTTAATAAAGCGCGACGAAGGATACCCGTAGCGGCAATTGGACCTGCCAAGTGTCCCCGAGGGACGCAACGGCTGTGGCTTATTTAGTTCAAACGATTTCCGATCCCCTTTGTCATGGAGTAATCGTAAACTGCAAGACAGCACACAATCAGTTAAATTACACAATGTCAGCGAATACTTAGGAGGCTTTGTGATTGATATGGTGCGACATTTCGCCGGTTTGCCATTATGTCGCTTGTCGCACATTTTGGTAATAAACCAGACGTTATCACGTCTAGCTTAGTCTGTCTGTCTGTCTGTCTGTCTGTCTGTCTGTC
>LRSR01001269.1:0-19098 GCA_001579985.1 Hypsibius dujardini | reverse complement strand
GAAATAATCAAAGAAATAGGGACATCCAGGCCGGTTCAATTCCATGTAATTTTTGCTTATTCACTCTCTACTGCATTGGGGAATTCTGTTTGACCTTCAATGTTTGAACGTCTCTGCTTAGGCGGCTTCGCCTTGAACCAGCAATGCTCGTTTGCTCGAAATTACTCTACTCGTCCAGCACTTAAATTTGCACGCCCACACTAAGGGATTATGTATATGTCTGGCAGTTTTGTAAATGTTTGCATGCCTTTCCCTCTGTTTACGTTTTTGCGTGTATCTGTTTGTGTGACTGTATCTGCCTGCCTGCCTGTTTGTCAGCCTATCTGTTTGTCTGTCTATTTGTCTGTTTGTCTGTCTGCCTGTCTGCCTCTCTGTTTGTCTGTCGGTCTATCTGTTTATCTTTCTTTATTTCTGTCTATTTGTCATTCTGTCTGTCTGTTTTCCTGCCTGCCTGCCTGTCTGTCTAACTGTCTGTATACCAATCTTTATGTTCGTCTGTCTGCAAGTATGTGTGCGCATGTGGTCTGTGTGTCTGCTGTATATCTACCTAACGATCTGTCTGTCTGCCTGTCGGAACGTTTGTCTGTTTATCTGCCTGCTTCCTGTATGTCTTTGCCTTTTCGGCTGTCTTTCTGTCTGTCTGTCTATCTGTGACTCATTTTATACATCTGTCTACATGGCTGGCTGCCGCGTCTATTTCGCTTGACATATTTTTCGATCTGTGTCTGCCTCCTGACTCATCTCACTAGGTGACCAATCGTCCGCCTGTTTCTAGTCGAACAAAACCCAAATTTCCCCTCCCTTCCCTAGGAATAGGCAAACGCGACGTCATCGACACACCCCGCCCAAAATTCGGCCAAAGCTACAAATGGATCGGCCTGGGCAAGCGACCTGACTCCAAGCCGAAATTCAACCAGGGCTACAAGTGGATCGGGCTGGGCAAACGTTCCTCCTCCTCCAGCGACAGCACCTTCATCGGTCGACCGAAGTACAATCAGGGCTACAAATGGATCGGTCTGGGGAAACGCTTCGCTCCCTTCGCCGTCAGCGGGAACATGCTCGCGCAGATGGCCAGCTTCAGGGAGCTCTTCGACAAGTCCACCTCCTCCCGTGAATCCAACAAACACCGCATTTCACGTACTTCCCCCACATCCACCGGAACTGGCAGCAGTAGTGCAGCAGCAGAAGTAGCTGGGAGCAGCCCTGGACGTCACCCGGTCTTCTCCGTCGTGACAAAAAAGTACCAGACCGAGTCGCTGCAATCTCCGATCGAGCAGCAACCGGCAACACTTAAGCCAGACATCGTCATCAGCACTTCTAGTGAGGAGACCGACAGTCTCGAGCCCCCCGCGCCGGCCGCTCCCATTGGAAGACCCAACGTCCGAGGAGGCTCGCCGAGCAATTACGAGCCCATATACCGTTTCATTGGGCTTGGCTAGTATGATAAGGATAAGGAAGAGAAACAGCCGAAGGCTGCGTTCAACTTCTACTTGTCTGCCGTCTCCCTCTCTCCTCGTGTTTTCATATACACTGATACCCTATAAATTTTTTTTCAGCAGCAGCGAACCATTTCCGTAAACAAAATACATCTTTATTCTATTTTTATGTTATTCAAACGAAAAATAATATTGTATGCCCACAAAAAAACACGAAACCCGACAAAGGTTTGTACTTACGTTTTCATCCACAAAGTTTCACGCAATAAAATTAATCGCCCAAGATAAGTTAACGTATTCGTCCCGACGATGAGTGCCATGCCCCCCCCCCCCGTGATGAAAGTGTCAAATGAGGAAAAATTTATGTCAATGGTGTGTGTGTGTGTCCGTGACCGCCGCCACGCCACTTCAAACAGTTCAAGTGCATAGTGTTTGCTGGGTTAAAAAGCGGAGCGTCGCGACCGGCGGCGTTCTTGCGGTGACCACCAACCGAGTGGGCTCTTCAAGGGATCCGTTAATTCGATCGCAGCGACAGACGCTGGGTCACACCCTTGATGGGAATATTCCGGAAGATCATACTGCTACCGCGTTTCGAATCACCCTGAGGAAAAACATTACGAGAATTAAATTATGGAGACAGGCTGGACAAACGGATAGACAGACACAGACAGACAGATATTCAGACAGACAATGTACAAACAGACAGATGTTCAGACAGACAATGTACAAACAGACAGACAGACAGACAGACAGACAAACAGACAGACAGACAGCCAAGTCAGATATACACAAGCAAGTAGAGGAAAAACAGCTAGATTTACAGGCAGACAGACTAAACACTCTTATGTTAGTAACAGTATTGGAAATTTAGACAACAGAAAGAAAACACGGAAGAATAAAAAACATAGTGAGAAAAAGGACACGAGACGTCCTCGAGGCATGTTCGTTCGTCCTCATTACTTACAGTTGCAATAAGATAATTATGCAAATCGCGCCAGTTGGCGAATGACGGCATTCGAGGAGGTCGTGCTGCGGCCAGACGAGCTGTAATCACAAACAGAGGGGCAAATGGTTAACTGATTTGCGTCTACGGAGAGAGTGGTGAAGTGAGAGATCAATCTGTCTTTCGCCCCGCAAAACATATTAGGACTAAGTGGGCGAGGAGCAACGGGAGGGCAAAAGCGTGATGCAAAACTGACCTCCGCTCACGGCAAAAACGCGAGCCGCCAATTTCAGCGGGTAGAAAAAGCTGTTGGCAATGGCCTGTCGGGGGATATAAAAAATAGGGCGAGTTCGAAAGTTGCAGAGTTCACTTTGTACTGTTTGTTTATCCTGTCACTTACACCGGCGACAGCGGTGACCAGTTTGAGGTTGTACGGGTTGACATTGTTGTAGGAAGCGTACGAGAAGACTGCGACATACATCACTCCGGTAATCGACACATAGGAATACCTAAAACAGTATTTCATTTCAGAATCAAACGAACTCAAGAGTTTCAGGGAAGAGGAAAAGAGGAGACCTACCACATCGGGAATAATCCCTTGTAAAGACCTGCCACGCCTTCAGTATTGATGACTTCTTGCAAGGCTCCCACCACAGAACTACAAAGGGAGAAACCAGAAATGTATGCCCTTGGAAACTAAACACGGCCTGTCTGTCTGTCTCTCTGCCTGTCTGTTTGCCTGTCTGTTTGTCTGTTTGCCTATCTGCCTGTCTGTATGTCTGTCTGTCCGTCTGCTTGCCTGCCTACATATCTGTCTATCTGTCTAGATGTCTGTCTGCCCATTTGTCTGTCTGTCTGTCTGTCTGTCTGACTGACTGACTGACTGACTGACTGTCATAGTCGGCTTCTATCACTTCTGTGCCTATCTGTTTGTCGTGGTCTGATTCCGTGTCCGCCTGCCTGGCTTTCTTCTGTATAGGCATCGCTCTGCTAGTGCTACGTGGTCTGCCTGTCTGTGCCTTTGAATATCTGTCTTTGTGTCCACGTCCGTTTATGTCTGCTAGTCTGGAATTCTTTCCGGAATTGCCTTAGTCAGATCCAGATCTTACTCGTAAATGTGCTCCCCTCCAACGAACTGTGCCATAGAACGGAAGGCGACAACTTGGAAAAAAGAGACGAATAACTGATACACCATATCGGCAAGGTCCGAATAAGTGACGACAAACGCTCGCTACCTTGCAGAGGCCACGTAACGGCCATAGCCACCGAAACGATGGTGATCTCCTTAACCAACTGAGAAGAAAAAGATGGATTCCTTACTCAACGTAAGAGTGGATGGAAGGGGAATGGAAGCATACACATACATCTTCAGCAAACTGTGAAGAGGTGTAGGTGACTCCGACCACCTCTCTGAAAGACGGCAAGAACATGCGAAAATTTAACCGGGAAACAGATTAAATTAGCCGAAGAACCTTCTCACCGTGGAACGAAACGCAAATTGCTCATGGCGTTGCGATCACTCTCCGCCGACTCCAGGAAGCCAAAGCGTTTAACCTCCACGCTGGCCGGGCGTCCCAGGTACTTTTCGTCGTAGATGTACTTGATCAGCTACACATCCAACACAACCAAAAGTACTGCGCTAAATGCATACATTCACATGCGGCACTATACACGTGACAAAAACCTTGCGCTAAGCGAGTTAAGCCATTACACTCGTTGCATGACTGTTGTACACAGCCGTCGAGTTAAAGTGCTCAATTCGGTCAGTGCAAGATTTTTGCCCACACACACGCACACGCCGCGCCACCTTACACGCTGGGTGCCGCGATAAGCGTAGATCGTGCCAATCGTCACGGCCAGGGTAGGCGCAAGGCCTTGAAACAATCCCTTCCAACCGGTCTGCTTACGGATGTGATCCACTACAAAAAAAGGTGAAATACGAAGATCCAATTAGCAAATCTTCCAATTGACAGACCAACTTCTTTAACTGACAAGACATACACATCTAGTCCGACATTCAATCCATCAATCTACTTCTGCGTTTTAGCCAAACAAAGTGTATCATTTTGAGCTGCGTGCCGAACAATCCTTTCGTTATGAAATTTAAAAGGCTTTTAGTTTTGTAACGAGAAAGAGCTAATCAATAAATCACTGGATCAAAATCATGTGTTATTTATGAAAGTCGAGAAGCACAACTTCCCGTAGCACCAGAGCCACTTCTGCCACCTAAATCTTTCGAAAAATTGAGCAGCCTGACATGACTTACAATAGTCGAAGACCGAGGGCAACTTCAGGACCGGTTTCCCAAAAAAAGTCTTCCCCAACACCGGTGGATAAGGCTCATATCCAATCTGTCAATTTGAACCACAATCTCGCCAATCCAATTAAAACAACGACAATTTTCCCGTATCTGCACTGTATAAACACACCTGCATCAGGACTTGCGCGTAGTTGAAGGGGTGCACAGCCGCCGTAAAAACCGCTGAAAAAAAAAAACCAAAATCAAGCCCCCCAACCAATCAACCATTCAATTACAATTAAGATGCGCTGAATTGACAACTCATCAATCAACCAATCAACCATTCAATTACAATTAAGATGCGCTGAATTGACAACTCATCAATCAATCAATCAAACAATCAATTACAGTCAAGACGCGTTGAGCTGACAACTTATCAATCAACCATTAACCTCCCATACAAAATCCACACAAAAGTAGCGTACCCGTTTTGACGATCATCCTGACCTCCTCAACGACCTGTTCGCCCACCTCCTTCTTTCCAGCCGGTGTGGCATGCAACGGCAAACCCTCACTGCGCACACGGGTCTCCGTAATACGAACAAATCCATCTCCTTCGGGCATTTTTGTCCGGGGCAGGCGGTCGAAAGAAGAAACTGCCGAACAAATGAAAGCGGTTGAAAATTATTATGCATCACCGACCAACGTTGCAGGGGAATCTTACTCTCGAATGTACTGATAGACAAATCTATAAGCCCGTCAGAGTTCCAGACCCAGGCGGAAAGGAGGAATATGAATTGAAAGGGAATCGGGGATGGTGGGGTTCAAAACATTCCTCCCCGCGTATGCTTAGAGGAAAATAGGCGGGGCTTATTGTGGAGCCTATGATTGGGGGCGGGGCCAGGGGGCGCTTTAAAGAACAAGGGAAATGGCGTAAATGAGGCAGTCACTTTGGGTTCCGTTCTCAGAGTTTGTCATATATAATAATAGAAGCAACTACGAACAGTGTTGTGTAAATCAAGATTTTTTATTGCAGTTTAACTTAAAATCAACACTAGTACGTGATTCCTTAAATTAAATTAAAAATGATGACGTATTTTAAATCAAAGTAAAAATCAGCACATGACCAGGTGTCTGACGTTTAAGTAAAATTAAAAATCGTTTAATTTTCAAATTAATTTTTATGGTTACAGTGGTTGTATATTTTCTTTGGTTATCCGGTTAGCGGACGGTCTATACGAGAAATAGACAGTCTAACCGTTGGATCGACAGCCATTCCAGCACGGTAGTAGTCCGTCTCGTGGATCTTCCAGGGTAAATCTGTGTGTGATTGGCTGACTGTCCGGACGGTTAACGGTTCGACTGGAAGGTCGGTGGTCAGTTCGCGTAGCCAACGGTCTCGCCGATCGGCGACTGGTTAGTCCGAACGGTTAACTGTCGGTTTGGAGATATAGGTTCAGTCCTTCAAGATAGACGGTCTGTTTACAGGGCTCACGGTTCGACTGGACGGTGGACGGCCAGTCCGCGTAGCCGACGGTCTCGCCGATCGGTGGCCGGCCAGTCCGAACGGTTAACTGTCGGTTTGAAAGTTGAAGGGCCAGTCTCTTGAGATACACTGTCTGTTCAGAAAGATTGACGGTCCATCCGAAAATTACCACGAGTGTGAAAGGTTGTCGTTCAGTTTTGGACAGACCGGCATTAAGTGTTTTTTTAATCAGACTGAGCGTCGACCACCCTGAATGACCGTCTGTCACACCGACTTTCCGTCGACAATACGAGCTGACAGATTGATCCGGCCCCGTACCGCATGACGAAAGCCTACCAGCTCAACTGTCCGAATCACGCACAGATTGTCCATCAGGAATGATTATCAACCGATTTGGTGGTCAAGTACTCAGAGTGATCGGCCAGCTTTCGGAAGAACCGTCAACCTTTGGGGAGAAGTATTGCCTTTCCCTTCGAACCGCCATGGTCCTAAGACGTAGAGGCTTGAGGAGAGTGATGGTTTAGTGGTGTGGAAACTGTCACACAATGACTGAGTCCCGATGTGAAGAACTGCCCAGTTCAGCCAGAAGTTCAACGGAATGTGACGACGATCGGGGCGGAGGCAATTCAGTGTGAGACGGAACTGCGCCGAACGTTTGCCTGTCATCTAGTTTAATGACTGGGCGAAGTAACATGAGGTTTGATTGACTGCTGGTTGAATCGCTGGACCGGACGGTTAGATATAGAGTAGTGGGCAGCTGATGGGCAGGTCAGTCAGAGCATCGGACGGTCCGTTTAGTGTGAAAATCGATCGCAAATTGACGGATGAACAGGAAGAGAGGGAGTTTCTGCTCCTCCCTATTTGCATCCAACCATTTGTTACACCGTGTCGGACCCTTCGTGGGGCCCTTTGATAATTCATTTGACCGTCCGTTGCTTCGGCAGGCCATGCGGTAAAAAAATCGTCCATCGCCTTCTTTCCGGCCCCCAAACGCCCGTCTCCGCCCAACTGTCCCCAAATCGGTTTCCTTCAAGTAGATCATGACCCCTTAAAAATTACCCGTGAGGGTTGTCGTTTTTTTTGGTATTTATTTTGGCGGTCGCCTTTCAGCAATCTTCCAACTCCTTTCCCGGCAAAGTGGTCGCCTGAAAATACTATTTTAATTAATACTATTTTAATTAATTTCCACTCAATGCGCGGAGATTCGGTGCTGTTGTGCGCCATAATCATCCTCCCAATTTAAATCGCGTTCATCCCTTCCCTTTATCCGTCTGAAAGCATTGAGTGTAAGAAATAAGTATATTTCCAGATTCTTTTTTTACGCTTGCGTGATGAGAAACTTCCCCAAAGCAGCTGAAATATAAGAAGTCACGTACCCCAAGATGAATGTTTAGAGGGTTTTTTGGGACGGCCTAAAACCGCTGTGAAATTGTGAAGTGAAACTGTGAGGTGAAGTTTGTAAAGTGTGTGAAATTAAAAGAATTTTAAAACACGTTTTATCGCAAGCAGTATCTTCTACTGTGTTTATAATAATACTAATTAAAATCATTATTTCAAGATTCAAAATTGAGTATCTGAATGTTTATGTGATGTTTCTGAGTTAAAAGGATATTTTAAAAGCGTTCAATGGTTTTAAATATCTTCTCATTGTGTAAGTTAAAACATTACGTAAATATTCTCACCCAAATAATTGCAGTCGCAGCTACTTATTCAGAAATGGATAAATAACATAGAATAAAAAAACATTTACTGTACAAAAAATCATGATAGTATATATCATTATGATTTAATACGAGTTTGAAAGAAAATGCTATAAGGATCAATTGAAAATTAACCCGTTTGTTTGCATGGAGAGTTACATTTCTTTTTTTATACAAAATAATCTAAGTTTCTAAAACAACGTTTCAAAAAAGTAAAACTTCTATTTGTAAGTACGTCAAGTTGGACAAGTACAAAAGTACAAGTGCACGCCCATAACGATGTCACGAGAGTTCGCGGGCACCCGGACACAATATGGCAACCTAACTAATACATGGCGTGGCGAACTCTGACTCGCATCGACCCGTGCCACGGAAGGAGTGGAAAATATTATTCAAATAACAAGAAACTAGTGAACTGTGAGGATAACCTACACAAAGATGAGATTACACATATGGCCACAATTTTGGGTGGTAGATTTAAAGCCAAAATGGGTAGTCCCGAATTCAAGTAAGTGGCTCAAACTCAGACTTCCCTGATGGCTCGAACTCTGCCACCCAAAATTGTGGCCATGTGTGTAAATACCCGCAGAAATAGAAACATCGTTGATGATTCAGTGAAGGCGATATACTGTGCATACAAGAAAAGGGCGGCACGAAAGAAAGTCGTTAACCAAACAGCTGATGTACAGTAAGGGTATTCAAAGTTCGCTTATTTGCAGCGATTATTTCGCTAAATCAAACTCGCTAATCCCACTGGTTTTGAAGATAAGCGAGAAAAGCAGCCAAGGAGCTGCTTTTCTCGCTTATCTGCTCGCTAATTGTGTACATCTGTCTTGTGAGTGGTCCATGTCAGTTGAGATTAGCGAAGGAGACACAGCTTCAGGTAAGCCAGGGGGCGTGTCCTCGTATCACCGTTGCAAGGGCGTGCAAAACCAGGGAGATTAGCGAGTTTGAATTAGCGAAATAATCGCTGCAAATAAGTGCACTTTGAATACCCTTAGTATGACTCCATAGCTAATACAACTACACCAGACCAGGAAAGGGAGTAAGTTAATATGCGGAATTACCCTAAAAGAGTCGTGACAAGGCTTCCATTTTTGCAGTTTATTTTGTATTTCTGGTTTAGTTTTTGTATTATTATAAATAAAAGATGAGGTTTTTGAGTAAAACTTATTTCGAAATTCTTTTAATTTTACCAACTTCACAAACTTCCTTTCACAAACTTTCACATCACACTTTCACTTCACAAATTCACAGCGCTTTTGAGACCGCACCGGGTTTTTTTTAGATGATTTGATTAGCCCGACACTTATTACTGTATGTACTCGTACGTCTAACCGTCAGGAGCGGAAACTACAACTACACCTTGGCTTAACCGAGGTCCACGGTCCATGCCCATCTCGTCGTGGCACAGACGGTTTTTCGTTCTCTCACCTAAACTGTCTGCTTTTTCCAGCATAAAAATTAACCGGAGACAATCCGCCTAAAACTCATTCAAATTCTTCAGCTTACTGGACAAGGAACCCAGTCTTCTTTATTTCCTTGTCTCTAGGTATATAATTAGGTATATAAGAAAACGTGCCGTAATTATAGATCTGGGTGGGGGGAATGTGGTTTTTCTTTTCGGCGAACTCGACCAAACCGTACCGACCTTATAGAACGCACAGACACACAGACACCCAACTCGCTCACTGCCTGCAGTATCAAGTGAAATCTGTATTCGGCTCACCCTCCATTTGGTCGATAAATCGGTTCACTCATGGATTCCTCTTTGACGGCACTCGCTTGATTGTTTAATTGTCTGTACCATATTCTCGTATACTATAGCACATTTAAAAATCAAACAATCAAGCACCTGTCATTAAAGAGAAACCCATGAGTAAGCCGATTTATCGAACAGAAGGTGAGCCGAAATACCGACTTCTCCTTATACTCTTAACAAAATACAAACATGTAACAAGAAAAGTCTCACATTTTTTCGGAAAATATACGTGCACTACTTTTTCCCAGGGGAGAGAGAGGTTTTAGAAAGCTGCAAGAAAGAAAATTGTTGTTGCGCACGAAGGAGAGAGAGAGAGAGAGAAAAAACTGTACAAGGAGACAATAAGGGAGGGGAGAAAATGGCGTTTGACGAACGCGACAAGGAGAAAGAAAGCGTCTTTTGAATTCGGACGCTAGAGGTCCCCGTATCATCGTCTTTCAGCTTGCCGTCATCATAAAGGTGTCGTAGCACTGCTGTTGGTGGTTGAGGTCGTGGTTGATGTGCTACTGCAAAAAGGTCGGAGAGATGTGAAATATCAGTTACCGCACACGATACCTTAGCAAAGCTAACTAAAAACCTAAACCTAAAAACTAAAAACTAAAATTAAACAAAACCTTTCAGTAATTAATATTTTGCTTTTCGTTTTTTATTTGTCAAAAACACTAAACTAAATCTTTTAGTCACTAAACATAGAAAATAATACTGTAACCTAAAGAGAAACTAAAATTACTAGTAGTAGACAATTAATTTAGACTAATTTAGACTGAAAGTTCTAGCCACTAAACCAAGCCAAACTAAAGACCCTTGGGAATTACTTTTTAGTTGTTTAAACGAATTAATGACAGTAGGAACTAAGAATAGTTTTTGCGGAAAGATAAATCACAAATAAATCCGCAGAGTTTAGGCCCTTACCTGAGACACAATTTCTGCATACGTCGGATCACAGTGGCGGCGTTATAGGCTTGCTGCAATGTACAATTCGTAGAACGGGATTAAGAAACTTAGATGGCACGCATGGAAGAACATCTACTTTATTTTCTGCTTCACTACCAGGCAAACGCTTTGGGTTGAATCACTACATGGGTTGAATCAGTCGGGTGGCGGAGGGCGCCACGAGTGTAAATTGTAAACAACACTCATTCAGCTTCACACACACCGCCTGCGGCGCCCTCCGCCACCCGACTGATTCAACCCATGTAGTGATTCAACCCAAAGCATTTGCTTGGTATTGAATGTCTTGCGTTCGTGCAAAAAGACATGGTTTAAGAAAGGTTACGCTCAGCTTACACGCCATTTCGTTTTAGGGATGAAGTTCTTCTGCAGCTGCGCGGACACCCGACTGTGAATGTTCTTGGTGCCGGCTTCGTTGCCGGAAATCCAGGGGTGGAGAATGGCTTCGTCACAGGGAAAGCGCTCGTTCGGGTCCACGCACATCAGGTGGCGGATAAAGTCCTTGGCCGACTCGGAGATGTCGTCCCAGTAGGGTGAGTCGAACTCGTATTCGCCTCTTATGATTTGGGCAAAGAGGTTTGCGTCGTTCTGTAGGCCAGCATTTTTGCATACATTGAGTATATCTAAAACAGACAGACAGACAGACAGACAGACAGACAGACAGACAGACAGACAGACTGACAGGTGTGCAGGCTCTCCCCTGGTACCTCATCGTAAAAGGGAGGGTAACCGCATAGTAATATATACGAAATGACTCCTATCGACCAAACATCCACCGCCTTTCCATAGGGTTTTTGTGCCAAGACCTCCGGGGCTGCAAGGAATCACCATTTTAAAGTCTCATTTAAATAGAAAAGATAATCATCTTTTCTTCTCGCCAACACGCGCGCGGACACATGACGGGAGAACCCCGCGTGGGATGGGATTTGCATGATCACCATCCCCGCTCGTGCTCCCTTGTTAGCTTACCAACATATCCAGGGGTGCCACAGGCGGTGGCCATAATGCTGCCGGTGCCTTCGATCTTGGACAAGCCGAAATCACTAATCATTATTTTGGAATCCTCGTCCGGGCTGTAGTAGAGAAGGTTTTCCGGCTGCAAAACAGAAAAACATCCCAAATGTCATACTAGGACATATATATAGCGACACGTTCCTTATAATGGAGCCGGGTCTATGGAGGTGGGGGGGGGGGAAGAGAATGGATCAAAGTCAGCGGGAAGTCATTCGATCAACAGGCGATTAGGGTGCTTGGCTTGGCTTGCAACGCACAGACATATATGAAATAACGTACTTTGAGGTCCCTGTGAACGACCTGAAGGAAGAAAGGAAGTTACCAACGCGCACTGCATGGTAAATGGAGAAAAAAGTCAATTACAACCTGCTGTTGGTGCATGAAGTCGACGGCGAGGAGGATTTGCTTGATCAGCCGGCTGGCGTCCCGTTCGGTATAGCTGCCCTTTTCGACGATCCGATCGAAGAGTTCGCCACCCGTTACTCTAGTGAATTAAAAGCAGCATGCTGGCATAAGATTCGGAACCTTTGAGTTTGGTCAATTTTGTTCCTTGTTTTTCTTTGTTCCTTTTGTATCGTTTAAACAGTATTTATCGCGATGCTTTTGAATCTGCATGTTGTCTACGTCTGTGACTGTTTCTGTGTTTGTGTCTGTGCCTCTGTCGACGTCTTTTTGGTTATATGTGTCTGTTCCTGTGTCTGGATCTGAATCTGTGTCTGTGTGCATGTCTTTGTCTTTGTCTCTGTGTCTGTATGTATGCCTGTGACCGCGTCTATATCTGTGTCTGTGTCTGTGTCCGCGTGTCTATATCTGTGCCTATGTCGGTTTTTGTGTATATGCCTGCATCAGAGTGTATGTCGTTGTTCATGCTAGCAACTCCATTGGTGATGAAAAGCTTCTATTCCAGTTCTGCCTGTAGTCATATCAATTTCAAGATTCTCATTTGAATCGGTGCGCCATTGCACTTGTTACTCCGATTATGTTTCAGTTAATGCATGTCTATGTCTATGTCTGAATAGTAATGAATACAACTAATATTCTTTGATGACTGAGGGTCATCTATATGTGCATCAATAAACCGACACCAACGGTCTGTGTATGTATTCCGATACCATCACATTACCATGCTAAAAGGGAACGCTTGAATGTTATTATACTAATTGAGTCGAATTTGCAGTGTGCCTTTATATTAATTTCGCCATTATTTTACCATTTCTGCCTCATTTCATTACAATCAATTACCTGTACCAACAGAAACACAGACAGACAGACAGACAGACAGACAGACAGACAAACAGACAGACACAGCAGACGACAGACACAACTGCTGTGCGTATAATTTGTGCATGCCAATCTTTCACTTACAGCTCCATAACGAGGTAGACATGACTGAGGTCCTCATACGTATCGAAAAGCTCCACAATGTTCGGATGCTTGAGCCTGTAAATGCAGAGGAAAAAAAGAGGGTGTGTCAGGGAGAGGCAAATGGACTACATACTATAACTTCCACCACCACGAGCACGAGGTAAACAAAAAAACGGTGGATATATCCAATCGATTTTGATAGGCCGAAACCCGGAGAGAGACGTATAGGCAGGGGAGCGCAGTATTGTGTGCTACGAGAATTGCATATATGTACCGTTTCAGCACTTTGATTTCATTTTCCAGCGATTCCTCTTTGCCCTTGAGCGCCCGTCGGTCAATGCACTTTATCGCAACGTGATCCTTCAGCATCTCATTCATCTGGTCCAAGCTGGAGGTTTTCTTGTTCCGGAAGTCCTCGCGGTTGGCTGCCAGTATATTGGATGGCGAACTGCATATGCATGCGGGGCAAGAGAGAGAAACAGTAAGAGAACCGAAAGACATAGCTTGGGTAAAAAAAAAGCAATTTGCTGTGTACTCTTGCAAACAATCACCACCACGCTCCCTCGTGTTTCTCACAGACCAAACAGACAAACAGACAGACAGACAAACAGACAGACAGACAGACAGACAGACAGACAGACAAGTAGACTTTATGGATACGAAGTACTCCCTCTTGTTTTTCACATCCTCATTTTGTTCATTGTTTGTTCTTAAACTCACCGGGACATAGCTAAGTTAAGGACGGCATCCTTCTTGTAGTCCGGATTGAAGGTGTGCTCACCGATGGGCAGGGTGTGGATGGGCGGCCGGCGTTGAGCCACGACAACCTTACTGAAGGCTCCCCTGGATAGAAAAAGAAGAGAGATGAAGAGAGCGTCAGAGAGAGGAGAGGGGATGAACAAACAGGAGGATGAAACAAGATAGCTATGCCCCGTTTACGAGTGTACCTAGTATAATGATAAGCCGGTATTAAATAACACTTGCAAAATCATTTCCGGTTGACTCTTTGGCCTCTGGGAGATATTAATCACCACTACATGCGCTTATACTGTATAGTACACGTGCAGATAAGACAGCTTGTTTTCCCCTCGGGATGAAGAGCTGGTGCCTTATACTTGTACATACAAACTGCTCACACTAATTAGGCATTGGATTTTGAAATGTTTCAAATTATTTCTACACATTTGCTCTAGACTTTTTTTACATACCAAATACTAGGTTTTTTCTTTACAGGGCAGTAAATTAAATTAATTTCAAATAATATTAAATAAATAGTTTTGACACATTCAATGTGGAATTTTTTATTCATCAGAATTAAATGTATGTATGAATATAATTATCATCATCAGCTGCCTGTATAAACTTTTTCAATCGAAATTACACACCCAATTGATTATACCAATTGATTGCAGGGGTGGTTAGAGGGGGAGGGACATAGTGAAAAGGCCAATTATTTCGTTCGGCCCGTGATTAAAGACTTTGAGAAGGTGATCATATAGGAGGTTTATGCTGGGAAGTGAATTCTGAGAAATGTTGAGCCTCATTCGTGATCACAAGGTTGAGGTCGTTATTCCCTCCCTTTTTAGACACAGTAGTATACTTCATCGTACCCCCGATGTGTCATGTCGCATGATGAAATCTGCATATACTTGGTTTAATAAGATAGTCAACCACCAACCGGTGTTTATATTTATTTGAAAACAATACTTAACCCCAATCAGATCATACACCCTAGTCAGATCATACACCCCAATCAGATCATACACCCTATTCAGATCATACACCCTAGTCAGATCATACACCCCAATCAGATCATACACCCTAGTCAGATCATACACCCCAATCAGATCATGCACCCTAGTCAGATCATACATCTCAACCAGATTATACATTATTGTACAAACATTAAATAGCACCACAATTTAAATGATTCCCTGTAACGATAAATGCAACAACAAAAATTAAACATTATTTCAATTTCAACTTATTTTCGCACAATTCTTGCCGACATTTTCAGCGCCACAGACAATCGATTTTGTTTTTGGAATTCACGTAAATATCTACCAAAAGTTAATATTTTAACTAAATACTTATGTACTGTTTATTTATTGAAGACGTTCCTCATCTTGGTTATCGTTTTATGTAGTTTTTGAATTAGAAAATTTCAAGTGTGGCGGCATCCGATGCAAGTCTGTAAGATCCGTCTGCACAGACCGGATGTGGGAAACCTTATTCGTTACAGTCGATAAAAAAAATGTATATTGACTGGAAATAAAATACCTCTTCGTAGGAATTTCCTTAAAGGCTCATCTTAGATATACTGTATTTTCGCGTTAGACAGGGACAGTCGTACTGGAGTGGAACGTGCGCACGGCTTGTGTGCACCGTACACACAGCACAAGTGCCGCGTGGCCGATTAAACGTTTCACAGCTCGTACGCTGTCCCTGTCTAACGCGAAAATACAGTACTATATACTAGCATGTGTACTGGTGTTTTATTTCCAACCCGAAACCTAGAGTAAATTCAGTATTAATAACTGCGTGTTAACATGTATTTTTATGAAAAATAATATTAACAAAGATTTCGTATATTAACAACTGCGCGTTAATATACAAATTTCGAATATTTAATAATATAAATATAAATACAAATTTAGAGATTATGAAAATTAGTACGTCCTCCCCCGGGCGTTACTTACGTTCCAATGACATCCTTAAAGACGTAGTGTTCGAATATGGAGACTTTCTGATGTACCGAGGCTTTCCTGCCGGCCGGCACTTCCGGTTCGCCCAGCAGCCGGTCCGTGTCCATCTTATCCACGATGTGACTAGCTGCAGGGGGAGGAACGGTCCCGTTGGTGGCCTTCCGTGACGGTGTGCTCGTGGCGGTGGTGCTGACGCTGCTGATGCTGCTCTCCGAGGAAGCGGGGGAGGAGCGGTAGTCGACGTTCCCCGGGAGACTCCTCGTCGAACTGTCGTGGAAGGTGTGATGGGGAATGCCGGAGAGGTGATGATTGTTGTTGGTGGTGGTGTTGTTGTTCTGCGGCTCCTCCGTCGATGACGGCTGCTGGCCGCGATTGATAGCTGAATTAGCGGCAGCTGCGTTAATGCTCATCCTCTAGTCTACAGCCTCAAAAAAAAGAACAGAAAAAATAATTTAAACTACAGCAAGTGTGGTCGACCTCTTGAGATCCTTCTCGTTAAACTTACTATGCGTCAAACAATCAATCAATCAAATTAAGTCGCTTTTTTTTAGATTGATCAGTTGCATTAGTTGCGACCGATTCTTTTATTTAAAATTAAATGATTTTCAACGAAAAAATTATTTATAAGCCCAATTTTTTTCTTCGTCTCAGTCGGCGAGTAGACTTGTGAGTTACTCATTTAAATAATCGAAAATAGAAAGTGACCTATTACATGTAAAGGAGATGCGAGCAACGTCGCATCCTTCCCAATCAATACTAGAATGTGTTCATCAAAGAATTCTGCCAATTTGTAGTTACTTTTTCATGGGGGAAACCACTGTCAAATACATTAACAATATAACTACCATTATTATATTCTAAAACGGCACCGTAAACACAATTTATTTGCTCATTGTGACGTGCACAACATAAACAGAGTACAGGCACTGTATGTACAGACAGGCATGCCAAATACCAATCGATACAGCACACGCTACACCAGGCATGAAATTTGTCATTTTTATGGGGAATGAAGATACTGCCATAAATGTTTGTAATTTAAATATTTTACTAAAATATCGCTATATGTACCTGCCGGTATTTATGTGGTCAAGGAAGTGACCACACAAATGCCTAACAAAACATGCGTAGTCTTGATCTAAACCCAAAACGAGATACGTCACAGGCCTTCCTAGTTCCAATCGATATCACACACACAATTCGGAAATTGGTCATTTTTAAGTGGGAAAACACTGGCAGCTTAATTAATTAATTACGACCCCGTCCAATCTTCACCTCCTGTTCTCATGGTATCTACGTATATATATGAATAATATATATACAACCCTCACTCTGCTGAATTTCTGCAAGGTGATGCTGGTACTCGGGATTGCCCGAGAGGAGGAGAGGGCGAGCGCGAAAAAAAATCGAAAAAGTCACCCCGCATCCTCGGCATGCTAGCAGTCAGTGGTCTCACTCGGCACATATGCCGCAATTCCCATAGGCGACCACAGCGCGTCAAATCTCAATCACAAGAGGACGGGATGGATAGATATGTATGTGGGGGGAGCCCCGAGAGCAACGCCTGCACGCGGGGAGCACGCCTGCACTATACTGCCTGCATGCACGCGCGCGCGCGCGTGCGCAGCCATGCTGTATGGAGAGATAAAACAGCTCCGTGCGACTCCATTAAAATCAACCTATGCCTGATGATGACAGGCGGATATATGAATGGTGGACGACGACGGAGCGACCACCGAGACACAAAGAGAGAGAGAGCGCGCGCAAGGATGAACACGTGGTCGCGAGATGCGAGAAAGAGACAACTGAGGGAGGGAGGGATGGGTATTTGTCCAATCAATTTAGCAGGGCTCCGGTGATTAAGTGTGCAGATAACCCCGGAGAGGGACCCTATCTACTTAGGAATATGTGTCCAGATACTCCTCTCGTCTCGTCGACAAGGGAAAAAACCGACGACCCACCCAAAGCTTATTCGTCCGGGAACTCGGGGGACCCTTTTTTCCCATCAGCGGGAAAGGTATTCTAACAATTGGGCAAGGGTATAGTATTGTATGCGTGCGAAGCGCTCACGGACAGGGACTTACTGGGATACCCATCTAAACGGTATATTCAGATAAACCCTCTCCATCATCAAGGTGGGACGAAAGAACGACATGATTGATCCGAAAATTTGAAACGAACTCGGGGGAGAAGATAAACAAAAAATCGCTATGTTTTCCGACACGTAAAAAGGCAACCCCTTAATGGGGTATAACATGGGTAAGGGGTATAACATGGGTAAGGGATATACCGTGGGTTTTTGTATTTCCGGGATTCCACGACGAATGGCGAGGGATGAGAGAAGGGAGAGAGAGAACCATCCACAGAATCAGGTAGTGCTTCGACGGACGGACGGACGGACCGGCGGACCGACGGCGGACCCGATCAAATTACAGACCACGTGTCTCGCGGATGGGTAATGGATGGATGGGTAATGGGTATACAATTTATAATCACCTCACTCTGTGGTGCTGTGTGTTTGTGATGGCGTGTTGAGGGATGGGGATGGGATGAGATGAAACGTTTCTAAAGCGCAGAATAGAAACGATGATGATGGTTGGTGATGATGATAATGACGATGGGTGACGGACAAGATCGTGTGTGTGTTATGTAGATGTGCACACCACACACGCACCGCACCACCATACAGTCAGAAGAACAATCCTCGACAGCCTCTACGAAGCTGCTCCGTCATTATTATCAGGCAAGAGTACAGCGGTACAGCCTGGCAGCGCAATCCCATACATTATTAGCAGTTCTCACAGACGGCTACGGATAATAGGACTAACAACAACCAGGGATAGAGAGAGAGACGGAGAGACGGAAAGACGGAAAGACCCGGGTACGCGGGGATGATCCGTGAAAACTCAGGCCAAACGACGACAACGGAGGAGCGCGAGGAGAAGAATAATATGTGTACTATATAGCATTACATTAACACCCCCACTGTATGGTATATGCATCCGATCCCGAGCCCCGCGAATTTGCATGGGAGCATATCATACAACGCGGACTCACAGCTTCCGCGAGCGAGTATATTATCGTTTTGTGGAGTAATTTCATTTGACGCGCGCGCGCGCTCGGATACACATACGAGGATTGTATACCCAGGGAATGCAGTAAACCGTACGTGCATTCTATACCAAAGGCCGAAGGCCAACGGGATCTTCGTATATAGACCGTATATCTCTTGAGTTGGGTGCATCTGTCTGTATACGCATATACGTATGGGGTATGAGGAGAGAGCAGCGTCTCCGTCGGATCGATAAATTGCGAAAACGTCGGGAGGATGTTGTCAGGCCCCAACGGAAGGAAGGAGGCAGAGAGGAGAGAGCAGGAGATGAGGCCCGGGAACCGGGATGAGGGCCGAAAACCGCGCGTTGGAATCATATATACACAGTACATACACACACACACACACACACACACACACACACACACACACACACATGGTAGTG
>LRSR01001267.1:0-39563 GCA_001579985.1 Hypsibius dujardini | reverse complement strand
GTCGGTGTGGGTGGTAAACGGACCTCTGCGTAGGAGGCTCGAGGGCTGTCGGGCACCGATGAAGAGGAATCGGTTTGATCCTTGTTCGGGCTAGAAGGGGCACTTGATCCCTGGAACGGAATGGATGCCTTGGTTTAGCAAATCAGGAAGATAATAGCCGTTTTAGTATTTCTTTGTCTATCAATCTGCCTGTCTGCCTGCCTGCCTGCCTCCCTGCCTGCCTGCCTGCCTGCCTGCCTGCCTGCCTATCTATCTCTCTATTTATCTGCTTGTCTGTTTGCCTGCCTGCCTGCCTGCCTGCCTGCCTGCCTGTGTGTCTGCTGTCTGTCTGTTTGTCTGTCTGCTGTCTGTTTGTCTGTCTGTATAGACGACTGGAGCTGATGTCTGCATCCGTTCTTACCTTATCGGAACGAAAGACTTGTGCCATCATTTTGGCAATGGACTTTGCAGCGCCTGACTTGACACTCTTCCTCCGTGGAAGCGTGCAATGCCCGTTGGCTAAAGAGCCCAACGAGTCAGACAGGTGAACGGTCGGAGAATCGATTTTCTGACTGGATCCATTCCATGACAGCACAATCTCTTCCGATTCCGGCGTTCGAGGCAGGGGTGAAGGATGCCGACCTAGTGCAGAACGAGGCCGCCAGGACATGTCCACTGGATGATCTTTCAGCGGCGACGGCAGGGCCTGGAACGTGGTCAACACGGGTTGCTGCTGCAGGGCTTTTTTGTCGTAGAGCGCAGCCATCCGATGGGGCGAGCTTAATGAGCTCCTACTGGCACTTGACTTGTCGTCGTCCGCCAAATTGCTACCCACGTTGCTGTCTTGACTCATGTAGGAGCTGGTGGAGAAGCGTTTACTCTCGTCCTCCATTGACATGCTCGTAGCTGTTTGCCGGCGAAGGGCTCGGAAATACTTGATCGCGAGAGTCAACTTTTTCAAATGACCTGAAATCAGAAACATTTAAAATGATAAAACTACAATCAAATCAAAAGAGTTTCTTTCACAGACAAGACTTCTTTGGATTTGTCGCTCGCTCAACTGGAACTTACGTGTATGATGTCTCTCTTTCTGTTGGTCTGTCTGTTTGTCGATCTGTCTGTCTAACTGCCTGTTTGTCTGTCTGTCTGCGTATCTGTCTGTCAGCATGCCTGTCTATGTGCCTGTCTGTGCCTGCCTGCCTGCCTGCCTGCCTGCCTGCCTGCCTGCCTGCCTGCCTGCCCGCCTGCCTGCCTGCCTGTCTGCCTGTCTGTCTGTCTGTCTGTCTGTCTGTCTGTCTGTCTGTCTGTCTGTCTATCTATCTGTCTGTTTGTCTGTCTGCTTTGTTTAGACGAATGCTTGTACGAATCCGCTAGTCTGCCGAACTTGTTTATAGCCACGAGTTGCGTCGTTGTACACACCCAATCTCGTGATTCCCATGTCTCCCAGATCGTCCCACGTCAGATTCGTGATTTTGTCGCATGTCGTGCAATTTTGTCCCACAAAAACGCTCAAATAATCGCTCAACCCGATCGCCTGCAGAAGCTGCTCTGCCGTGTCCTAGAAGAATCAAGGCGGGAGAGCACATATTAGCATGACAAGTTTTAAAAGAGGCGCCTAGAAAGTTTTGAAGAGGCAACGGGGACAAGAGGATGATTTACTGGCAGATCGCATCCGAAATTCAAGTCCACAGTGGGTAGTCTGGCGATTTCCGCCCGAATCCGCTTCCGATGGAGCGGCTTCGTTACGCCGATCGCAGTGAGATCCTATAGACGGAAGCAGAGAGACAAAAACGGTCAACTTCACATCGTATACACACACAGACACATACAAATGAAAGGAAGGAAATTACATCAGGCGGGGCATTATGGCACAAGTGGACAGTAATTGTTCGCTACACTGACCTACTGACACCCTGCTACTCATCCGCGCGCAACCGCGCACCAACAACAATCGGCCAAATGTTCACATTTTAAAAGCAACACTTGAACGCTGATATCCTCAATGACGCACTAATAGCATCTGTTCCCGGATAAATAAATAAAACAACAATTTAATGCTCTTAAATTGTACATACTGTGCCTCAATGAATACATAAACAATTTGAAAAAAAATATTCCTGATGGTTTTAAACAAATAAAAAAGTTCCGTCTAGAGATTAAACTGCGCTTTGATGAATATATAATTTGATAATGTTTAACTCGGAAGACAAAAATGGCTATTACCGCGAAAAATATACCAGACAGACAACTGCATGAGAAATCCTAATACTTAAGCGGACAAATAGACAAGGTATCAGGCCGTGAGACAAACAGACGGACAGACGAAAGGATTGACATGCACGTGAACAGACTGACAGACAGACAGACAGACGCAGACAGACAGACAGACAGACAGATAGACAAACAGATCGACAGACAGACAGCCAGATAGACAGGCAGATCGAGAGACAGACAGACAAATAGACAGACAGACGCAGACAGACAGACAGATCGAGAGACAGACAGACAAATAGACAGACAGACGCAGACAGACAGATCGAGAGACAGACAGACAGACAGACAGACAGACAGACAGATAGACAGACAAACAGACAGACAGATAGACAGACAGATTGAGAGACTAACACACCCAGAGACAGGCAGACAGACAAGTGGGGAGGCGGGCAGAAAAACAGATATACAGTCAATGTTTGTCTCAAAATCCGATGAATTAAACGCCACTCACTTCAGTAGTCATCCGGGCAGCTGTGGCCATGTCATAACCGGCATGGACGAAATTGGGGAAATACTCCGTAAATCCAATACTTCCCAGCCAGGCACTCAGCACTTCATTATCCTAAACAAAGCCCAAACCCAAAATCTCATCATTCAACCAACACACTGTGCCGTATCGGACAAATCTCTCCAAAACTAATTTCATGGAAAAACGCGCACGACGTACATTCATTCCAGCATGGAACATGGCAGCGACGTCGAAAGACGCCGCAGCATGAGTACTGCCATTGGGGGAGGAATTATTGAAGCTGCTGCTTGAATAATTAGACCCGTCGAAAGAGGAGAAGGATGACCGGGAGTGTCGGGAGTCATGATGCTGGACGTGGTTGTTGCCGTTGGGTGTGCTACACATCAACTCCACATAATCTGATCGTGTCGGACTTTTCATGCTGTCACCGCTGCCGCTGTAATGACCGCCAGTTGTGGTCAGTACTACCACGTTGTTCACATGATCGCGATCGCCGGTGGTCAGGGGATGGGGAAGCCGGAAGAAGGCCGAGGGTGAGGAGGATGTAGAGCTCTTGATGGTCTCACTGCGGCGCAACAGGGCGGGCTGGTGTCCAGGGTATCCAGCTGGTGCGGGTGACTCGCAATTGGGCTGTGGCAATCTCACCGAATCATTTCCTGCAAATATGTACACGAAAGTCATGAGAGATGGCTTTTAGAGAGGCTTGTTCGATACAGATTAAATTAATAATAAACACAATGGAGCGCCGTCAGTCAGTCACACACACAGACACAGACACACAGACAGACAGACAGACAGACAGACAGACAGACACAGACAGACACAGACAGACAGGCAGCCAGACACACAGACAGACAGGCAGCCAGACACACAGACACACAGACATACACACAGACAGGCAGCCAGACAGACAGACAGACATACAGACAGACACACAGATACACAGACATACACACAGACACACAGACACACAGACAGACAGGCAGCCAGACACACAGACACACACGTCTGACTAGATGTCGGTTATATCTGACGGTTACATCTCGGTCTGCGTAATTTAGTGTGACTTCTGGGTACGGTTTTTGTCAGGGGGAATTTTAATTATCTCCAAGAATTATTTTTCTCAGAATGATCAAATTTGAGAAACAAACACACAAGATTACAGTAAGCGACAGAATTTCATCTAACGGAGGGGTCCGGAAATGGACAAAAGGGACGGAGCAGGGGTGGAGCTCCGCTGGTTGATTGGTTGATTGATTGTTCAATTATTACCCCTGCCCCGCCCATTTTGCCCACCAGTCTAATACAGCGTGAAATTAAACATTCTGCAATAATGAAAATGTCCATACAACTGTCACAGATATCTCGGATTAAGCGCAACGAATCCTTAATCTTAATTCGCAGCAAAATGAAATATAAAGAACTCTTCCTTTATGACGGTTGATAACAAAAAAATTTCTACAGCGCACAGATGCACAATTTTTCCTCCTCCGATCACCGTTAACTACATGTAATAAAATTTATTCATTGTTTTCATTTTAAACTGATGAAAAAACATTTCTTGGACGGGAATCAAAGATAATCCGTTATTAATGACTCAGTTAAACAACGAATTAAATACCAACCAGCAAGTCACTAAAATCGGAGTCTGTGAATATAACAGCTTTTATAACAAGCAAAAGGACAGATCGGGGGGGGGGAGGGGGTGTGCTTGGAGGAGCTTACCGGGATGAAATGAAGGCGATGCGAGGGGATGAAATGAAGGCGATGCGAGCGGTGAGGTTATCGGCGAGTGCGCCTGATTAAATCGCGCCGTGCCGTAAGGATTATCGTAAGATGAAGATCCGGTGTGGTGGTGGCCGTTGTTGCTCGCATCACCCGGCGGCGGATTATCACCAGGGATAAAATTCAATCTCAAGTTCATCCGAGCTTTCCGAGCTGCGGCAGCTTCACTGGACGCACTCTTCTCCGGCGGCAGTTGAAAATGCACCGACGGACTGTTTGAATTCCTACTCAAAGGGGTCTGTGGAGCGGCATTGACAGGGCCCCCGAACGAGGATAAGGTCGATGAAGAGACAAACTCCGTTGAGGCTGAGGAGGAGGAGGAGGAGGAGGAGGACGTTGACTCCTGACTGCCGGACGACGCGCCGCTCCCGAAGCCGGAACTGCCGCCCGATCCGAGGGAGACGTTGGAGAGGCGGTTGAATTTATCCTCCGGGATGACGGGCGGCGGGACGTTGTTGAGGACCTTAACGCGCCGGAAACTGCCGCGGAGGATGCTGGAGCGGGTGGGCAGGCCGCGAGCCATTTGAACGGTCGCTGCTGGTCCGTTTCTCCCGACGATGTGATGGTCCATACCGTGAGGGTCTTCCGTGTCATCTGACGGTGTCGTAACTATACGGAAAAAGGGGCACAAAAACACCCTTCGTTAGAGTGGGTTTTTCTTTCCGTGAGCGATCTCTTTAGTGAGAGCGTCACGCATGTCTGATTACAACTACTGCGACGACAGGTATACACTGCACTAGACGGAATATGTGTCTGAAAAGAGCTCTCGTTTTTTTAGGGGTTGACTTTTTTTTACGGTGCGCTTGACACGATCTCAGGTAGCGACGACGACGATGACGGTCGGTCGACGGTCTCTCTACGGTGATGGTTTTCAGGCTCTCACAGTCGCGATCTGTCTGATTCGTTTTTTTTATGACGCCAATTGTTTGGCAATGCGTGTACGTACCGCGTGTCTGCGTGTGTCTGTCTGTCTGTGTGTGTGTGTGTGTCTGCGTGTGTGTGTGGTGTGGGGGAGAGCTCGCTCGCTGGCTCGCGAAGTCGTCTCTCCTCTCAAGGCCGATTAATTTTAACATCATCAAGTGACAAGACCACTTTGGGTGCTTTAACGGTCTTTTTGATGGCTATAACGCAGCAGGTGAGGTGCGCACCGGTTTTTGATATAAAAATTAACTCGATTAGAGAACAGTGTGTTCGATGAAATTTGTCGGCATTCAGCCGTCTTTTGCCTTGGTCATGTTAGCTGTAATTCTCTGGATGGTCTACTTATGCCACCAATGTCTGTAAATTTGCCTGCAAGTCATTCAGTCGGTCTTTCTGTCTTTGGGCATATCTGTCTATCGGTCGGTCGGTCTGTCTGCCTGTTTGTCTGTCTGACTGTGGCTTATCTGCTTGACTCTGTATCTCTCTGTCTACTTGATTATCTACATGACTCTATCTATTTGTCAGTCTGCCAGTCTGCCTGTCTGCCTGTCTGTCTGTCTGTCTGTCTGTCCGTTAGTCTGTCTGTTTGTCCATTTGTCTGTCTGTCTGTCTGTCTGTCTGTCTGTCTGTCTGTCTGTCTGTCTGTCTGTCTGTCTGTCTGTCTGTCTGACTAACTGCCTGGGTGTCTATTTTTCTGCCTGCTTAGCTGTAGACCTGCCTGCCAATCTGTGTAGCTGCCTGAGTGGTGATTGCATATGCTGGCAGGTGCTTATGTGCTCGCCTCCCGAACAGGTCCTGCTGCAGATGGGAGCCTGGCCACTAATTTTGGTGGAATTGAAGGTCTGTAAGTAAGGGGTATCGCTTTTCATTTCTAACAGCACTTGTGAATCACGTTCCACCTGAACGCAAAACTGTACCGGCAATTAAAAATTGATCGCCAAAACAGCCGTTGTGTTGCACACCACTGGCCAGTGCCAGTCGCCCCGCAGTCAGTCAACACTCGCCAATCAACATTCCAAGCCCCCCGAATGGTCGCTATAAAGTAGCTGTCTCGCAGGACTTGCAGCGATTAAAACTAACACCACCCCCAGATAGCAGCCGGAAAAGGTCGATTTTTAAAGCGCCATCCGTTTTCAATCCAACTCTCCCAGTGGGATGTCTTTTGAATTAGTTAGTACTGTGTCCAGCAGCTGGGCAAAAGAGAGAGAGAGAGGGGGAGAAAACGTCGATTGGCCGGACCGGTCAAACACGACGATAATTCAATTCATCAAGCGATAAAGCAAAGATCCATCATGTATCTATTCTCGTTATCTTGCTCTCTTGCCTGCATTCAGACACCCGACAAAATACATATTTGCAGTCACACACAGCGCCGCGTCGGGTAATTCGCAACAGCAGCAGCAGCAGGGACGAAAAAACGCATGGGGTAATTTGTGACATCTTGGCATGTTTGTCCAATGGATAAATGGGCGGACTGCACTCCAGACATGTGCAATGAAAGATGCCCAAGGTAGTCTTTCTGTTTGTCTATATCCCTGTCTCCTGTGCCTGTCTGTCTGTCTGTCTGTCTGTTTGTCTATTTGCCTGGCTGCATGTCTGTCTACTTGTCTATCTGTCTGTCTGTCTGTCTGTCTGTCTGTCTGTCTGTCTATCTGTCTGTTTGTCTATTTGCCTGGCTGCATGTCTGTCTACTTGTCTATCTGCCTGTCTATCTGTCATTTTGTCTGTCTGTCTTTCTGTCTGCTTGTCTGCCTGCCTGTCTGTTCGTCCTTTCTTCTAGTTCGCCAGTTCCACTAGTGAAATTCTCGCGTGTTTGGTTTTGTCCATGCTTTCGTATCTCCGATATCTCCGTCCACAAACATATAATGTCGCAGAAATCGTTTGCGAAAATACACACTGACCATTGGATGATATAAAGTCGACATTTCCGCTGACAGCGCAAATTTAGGCCTCTGTTATTTGATTAGAACTTGAACGGTTTTAACGGGCGCGTTCTACTTTTTCACCGCTCTGTGTGAAGCCAAATATTCCCTTTTCCGCTTCGGTCAACTGCGTATGAGAGGGATAGACAGGGGGAGGGGAACTGAAGCCCCTGCCTGGAAGCTATTCCACGGCAGCCACCCCGCCAGGACGCATTGTCCTCTAATAGCACTCTCATAATTCAGCCAAATTTTATTATTGTATTCATGATTCTAAAAGGCAACTGTGTCTCCCTTCGCCTGCTTCCCTCCCGTTGTGTGGCCGTATTCGCAGCGTGGTCCGTGCGTGAATCGTGTCAAAAGGGGTCGCACTGTTAAAAAGTATAGCGCAAAATGAATGTACGGGACGTCGCTCGACCGATTTTTACCATTTCTGCCTCAGAAAAGCGGCATGGTATATTATTTTATTATTTTGGCTTAGCTTTCACCGCTGCTGACCGCTCCGTTGAAGTTCACGGTCTGCTGTCTGCAGTGCGGACAAACAGCGCCGGAGAATGCTCATCATCCCTCCTGGGTCAGCTAAACAAACAAGGCTTGCCGAGTGAGCAAAACATCTTTTAAGAAGCTGGGCAAAACAATATACATCCATCCCTCCTCCGATTCTCGTGGCTCTGGCTATCAGGCTCGTAAAATTTGCTCTTGAGATTTTCGAAAGCTGGCAGTTAAATGGCCAGCGATAAGCCGGAGAGGTCGGGTCCGGCTTGAACTCTCAGCTGCCTCAAACGACCGTGTTTGCACCGGGTGGTCTGGCAATTTTTCGGGGGAATTGTAGTGCTTTCAGATTTCTCAAGTGCAAGAAGATAATTTTCAGTCTGTTGGGACGCTGAAAAGCTTCGAGGGCTCCATGATCGCCATTAAAAGCCTGCTTGATATCTGCCTGACTTCCTGTCGTCTGTCTGTCTGTCTGTCTGTCTGTCTGTCTGTCTGTCTTACTGTCTGACTGCCTGCCTGTCTACCTACCTACATGTCTGTCTGTCTGTCTGTCTGTTTGTCTGTCTGCCTACCTATCTACCTGTCTGTCTGTCTGTCTGTCTGTGTGTCTGTTAGTTTGTTAGTCTGTCAGCTGTATGCGTCTGTGTGTCCGTCTGTCTGTGTATCTGTCTGTCTGTCTGCCGGCCTGTCTACTTGCCTACCTGCCTGTATGTCTGACTGTCCCTCTTTCCCTCCATTTGTCTGTTTGTCTATTGTCTGTTGATCCATTCATCCCCTTTCTTTCTCTTTGGTTCTCCCATCCTCCTAGAATGTCTGCATCGTGGTTTCTTTTACTCGATTTTCCCAATTTTCTCAGGAAATGAACGGCGGAAAATTGAATCAAATCAAAACCAATAGTAGACTCTTCTGTCTTCTTTCCGTCAAATCCCGTGGCAGTCGATATAGATCTCTTTGGCACTCTTTGAGCGGACTATTCACAGCCCATACCCTACATGTCTGTCTGTCTGTCTGTCTGTCTGTCTGGCTGGCTGGCTGTCTGTCTGGCTGTCCGTGGCCCACGTCGGTAATCTAAAACCCCGCAGTGAAAAATCAAACAAACACGAAACAAGTTTGGCAGGATTGGCCGGCAGATTGTCAACATCGGACTCACGCCTCAATCCCCCCTCGCGTCATGTCCGAATCGCCCCTCGAAAGCCGGCGCTAGAGTTTGTGTGTCGACCGGAAAAAACATATCACGCGTCGCCGTAATAATATCATAATCTGCGGCGAATAATTCCGCAGCTAGACCGGCGTTGTGAAAAGAGCCTTTTGATCAGAGAACGAACAGTAATCTTCTTGTTGTTATAATGCTTCCTTGTCGGCTCGCGAGAAATCCGCCGAGCGACCAGCAAGCAGTCAAAGAGTCGTTTTTTAATGCGTTTTAGAGTGTTTTCGCCACTTCACAGGTTAGGTAAACCTGACCCCGATTACAGACAAGAACGTAAGAGTATCTGTAAATTGGCTCCGTTCTTCGATGGCGCTTTTATAACGCCGATACTTTAGTGCAGTATTGTATGTTCGCATTAGACAGGGACAGTTGTACTGGAGTGGAACGTGTGCACGGCTGTCTGCTCCGTATATACAGCACAAGCGCCCCGTGGCCGATTAAACGTTCCACAGCTCGTACGCTGTCCCCGTCTAACGCGAAAATACAGAACAGTAAATCATTTTCACAATGCTTCAGCTCGTACTCAACGGTTTTTTGCCTCGTTATCAATAATCTCATGGGCCATATGATGAATTACCTAATGGATAAACTAGCATCGAACACACCCACCGTGGAAGAATCATTTTGCAGCATATTTTTCATAGGAGCGTGACGCGTTTTCAGGAGAAATAATTACACGTGTAAAAATTGTCATTTCCTGAATAAAGAATAAAAGAAAAACTTCCTCACGAAAAGTTACACAAGAATTATGATTCGATTAATAGAATAAGATTTTAGCAGTTACCTTAATTAAGAACAAAGCATGATTTGCCATTAAAGTAAAGGAAAACGCCTCGCTCAGCTATTAGGGAATATTTTGTTGAAAAAAATTCGGAATTGCCAAACTTGAAATTTCTTTCTTAGCTTTGAGAAAAATTACTCTTTTTTGTGTCGAACGAAAATCACTAACGATTGGTACTTAATTATTCCCAGCGTCTCATGATATTGCTCTATCAAATCAAGAGAAATAACATTCATTCACGTATCTGCGACGCTATTTCCATCTATTCCTTTCTTTCCTTCGCATAACCGCCTCAGCAACACGGTACATTAATTAACAATTATAAATATTCATTATTTTCGCCAGCTCTCTAATGTTCGTTTATCCTCCTGGTCAAGCACAGTCAGTAAGAGAAACAGGCACAACAGACAGGCACAACAGACAGGCACAACAGACAGACACAACAGACAGGCACAACAGACAGGCAACAGACAGACACAACAGACAGGCACAACAGACAGGCACACGCTCTCTCTCTCTCTCACTCACACTCTCTCTCACTCACTCACTCACTCACTCACTCACCTTGATCCTTCGTGCTGCTGCTGCCAACGGTCGAGGCTCCTTTATTATTATTATTCCCAGACGACGCAGACCCCGAGATTGATTTTCGCTTCCCACCAGCCGAGAAATCCTTCGGCGATCTGGGAGACGCAGACAATAACGCTGAATGCCTTTGTTGCCCCGCCAATGAAGCGGATTCTGCTGCGAAAGAGAAGGAGGAGGAGGATGGCGAAGAAGAAGAAGAAGACGCCAGTAAAGTCAAGGGAAGAGTCCCACCACCGACTGTACCAGCAACGTTGTCGTTATCAGGTTGGCGAAAGTGATGATGCTCGTTTGAACTTTGGTTAGCTCCCATTCTCTCCACACACACACACACACACAATAAGTACAACAGGCAAACTCAAACACAACTCCGTCCGTCCGTCGTAGTCGCCGTTACAGTCACAGTCCCCGGTATTCCGTATAGAGACTGCTCAATATAATCTGGTCACAAATTGATATGCAGAAAGGCTGAAAGAGATAGAGAGAGAGAGAGAGAGAGAGATTTCCTATCCCGGTACGCCTCGTGGAAACTGCAAGACCCCAACAGAGAAAGAGAGAGTGAGAGTTATCAGTCCTCCGAGATAATAATAACCTGAAAAAAAAGAGATAGCGTTGGACAATGGCAGACGACCCGGCGCGCGTAACCTCTATTTGATTTGTGCGATTTGGCGGGGTTCAAATCAGGCCGGGAATAATGTCTGTATGTGATCGTTGGGTATCAACAATTAGAGGCGTCGTCGTCGGCGTTTCGGGGGTGGGGGGACGAAGATGCAAGTAAGGGTAAGTATGCCCCCCGGAGGATTGGAAAAGAGACGAGGCAAATCCACGCGGAGAGATGAGATGAGATGTTCTCTTCTCAAAACTTCCTTTGGCGATATAAAGTAAACTGGCTTGTAATCCGTCGCGATTAAACCTCTCTTTTCTCTCGCGCTGGCATGAGAGGCACGTAAAATGATGTTACGCTGCAGGTTGTAAAGCGCGATAGAAATGTGTGTATGTGGTGTGTCAGCGATATATCTCTTCAGAGCTGTCCGTTTCCGCGGTGGTTGTTCATCGTGTAGTGTAATAATGGCCGGACCCTCTCGGTGTGGTGGAATTGTGATCACATTTTGACAACGGAAGAGGAGAAGAAGCTATTTCGAGCGCAAAAGCCAATTGTTTGCGTGAAGAGAGGATGTTGAGAATTCCGCGAAGTGCAAAAGAAAAGCCTGATTTGAACAGGGCGAGACGGCGCAGAATGAGTGGACAGACTCTCATGGGACGACGGATATCGCTGCACTCGCTCGCGCGACGACGCGAGCCCCTTCGAAATTTCCCAACTGACCACTCGGCAGGCAGTCGCTTGCTCCTGCTCGCCGCTCTCGGTCTCTCTGTCGCTGTCTTTGTCTGTCTGTGTCTCTCTGTCTCCACAGAGCGGGCAGTCTCAAGAGGGTCTCCAGCCAAAATGGCGCCACGCCCTTGCGAGCGTACAGTAGACAGCCGGCATCACTCTGCAGTTACACATGACGTAGTCACGTACCGGCACACACGTACCGTGCACACCGGCACACACGTACCGTACGCACCGGCACACACGTACGTACACGTACCGTGCGCACTGTATTGTGGTACGCAAAAGGTAACATACTACACGGCAGTCGTCCTGCCTGTCAGCCGGCACCTGTCTCTGTGTCTCACGGTCAGCACCTCCAGGTCAGGTCTTTTATGGACTATGGTCCATGGTAATTTTACGGCAATTTACGGGAATGAGAATGAGATGGGTCAAGCGATGGGACAATGTGCCGCCCACCAGGGCCTAAAATAGGAAAAAAATAATGATCTACAACCCCCTGGGGACGGGGGCGCCCCGCCCCCGGGGGTTAATTGTAATAGTTTCGTCAACTTTTTACGAGTTATTCTTTCGAATTATCATCATAAAAAATTAGGAATATAGATAATTTAGGATAATTAGACGCTTTCCCCGTACGTTTTTCGCGTTATTTCAGTTCTGTGTGCGCATTAGCAAGCAGAAAAGTGCTCTCTATTAGTCGCCCCCGTTCAATACCCGCCCTCCCCCCCTTGGCGCAAAAGTCCCCCTAATATCGAGGGTACATAGAAAACATAGACTACATGTTGATATGAAGCAAGTAGATTCGCGAAGCCCTTGCTAGACTCCGGGTTTGATTTTGCCGAATAACATTTTTATAATGAATTAGTCGTCCTTCTGTAATTCCTGTGTAACACAAGCAAACTACTTGCTTAAAATTTCGGATTTTAATAGATGTATGCATTATGTTTCCCACGCGGAAGAAGTAGGATCTGTATGGCGCCCATGGCAAAAACTTTGGAAGACAAGAAGCCGGTTCCGAATTGAAAAATAGGCCGGGTAAACTGTGATGCTGATCAACACACTTCCGCTTTCCAGTCCACGACCTGGATCGGTGATAGGTCAGGTCACTATGGTCATCCTTTTCCAGTGGACCACTTGACATGATCCGTCATATTTTGCGTAGCAGCCTTCAGGTATCAACTTGTGCGCACCGTCCTTGCCGCCGAGCCTCTCACCGGATATGGAAAGTAAATAGTGCGTGGTCGACACGGGACAAACAACAACGCCGTAAATTACGCCAATATCCAGACGGATGTAGGCTGTAGGCCTTCAGTACAGTACGCTGGACGGCCCATACCTGGAAGGCTTTTACATGCCCCCCCCCCATGCAGGGTATAGTACCCTGACGTGTAGGCTCTAGGCCTACAGTACAGTACACTGGACGGCCCACACCTGGAAGGCTTTTACATACCCTCCCCCCCCCTCCGTGCAAGGTATAGTACCCTGACGAGATCTCACTGAAAATCCAATCGGAGGAGGCCGATCATAACCTCACCGTAGCAATCTTTTTCCGACTCAACGACTTCTTAAGAGGGTTTGGATCCCTCGTGTATGTTAAGCTGAAATTACTGCGGACTCCAAATGCCTGAATGTAGGGCGAGCGTGTGTGTCTGTCTGTCTGCCTGGACCGAGTGGTATTGTGTTTTCAGGGCTATACATCCTGACTGACCCACTCGACCGTTCATCCATAAAAACTTGCTTTTAACGCGAAAATATTTTACCATGATGTGTGGCTCATGGCTCTTCGCTGGAGGTGGAATTGGGCGCAGGGTCGTAGGGTGATAAATAATAAGGGTGTGCGCGGGTTGGTTGGTTTGATCGTAAAAAGTTAAACTGCAGTCATTACTGTATTATTATACAGAATTGGAGTCGCGCGCGCGGGCGCAGGAAAATATTTTCGAGACGGAACTTTCAAGGAGAGTGAGAGCAAGCAAGCAAGCAGTAAACAGCGCGGCGAGCGACTGCAGAAAGCAAATTGCCGAGACAATAAATTTTGATAGCTTCATACGTACGCTGTGTTCAAATCACGGATGTACACACGTGGCCAAAATTCTGCCGTAACCGAATCAAGCACTTCAACTCGGGGCTGTGTACAACAAGCTACGAACGAGTGTAATGGCTTAACTCGGTTAGCGCACGGTTTTTGCCACGTATGTATATAACCACGCGGCGTCTTTTGGCATATCCCAAACCGAGCGTGCCATAAAAACAACCCATCAAAAACCATAATCACCATACCGTATTAAAAACCTACACACGACTGGGGAGACTCTAAATCTACCCCGGCTCGTGTGGATGTGTGCAAATTATAAAGCGCTAAACAAATGTGCGTGCGGTTTCACAAAAGCGAATAGGAACCAGAACTAAAGGAGGGACCCATAACTGAAAGAGGGAAACATAACTGAAGGAGGAAAACATAACTGAAAGAGGGAAAAGGAAAAACGAAGCTGACTTTGGCGGAGAAAATAGCTGCAAGATGTTTGATGAGATTATAATATACGCGTTTATTGAAGGTGCGGCTGAAGGGCCGGATGAGACGTAGTAGTGGCTGTCTTGAGCGTGGTCCCTGCGACCGTCTGTTGAATCGAATGGGAACGGGACACGGAGGTGGTAGAGAGATTTTCGACCGTGTCCGTCGGATAAAACGCCACGAATTCCCCCGTGATGGGCAGCAAAACAGGAGGAGCCTTGGGTTTGGTTTCGAGCGTCTCTTCCACGACGACCGCTGGCTCCGACTGTTCCTTGCCCGTGAGCAAAGTGATGACATTGTCGATGACTGTGTCGACAAAGCTTTTCGGCTCCTCTGAGCCCTCACCGGCGTCTTTATTACTGTCCACCGAGTGCTCCTTCACTACAAAGGGTAGATATTCATCCTCCTCAGGGGCGTTTGCTTCCGCGGTCTTGCCTTGGAAGATACCAATGACGCTGCCCACCGCACCAGCTACCGATTCCACCACGGTGTTGAGGACGCCTCTTTGCGCGGTGGCGGGAACGTCTACGACTACCTCGGAATTCCCAGTGTCAGTAATAGGGTCGTCGGATGTGTAGTTGTCGCGCCGAAGACGTTCAGTACTGGTGTGGTTAACTTCATGTGAGTCAGACAGCATGTCGATGGAGCTTCCCAGTGCTGTGGGGAGAGAGACATTCGAGACGTGGGATTCTGAGCTGAGTCCTTGAGTGGACTCAGTCGGCTTCCGTGATTCTGAAATCGGACAAAATATTATACAGTAGCTGAACTGAGAAAGCAGTACAACCAGACAAACTTAAAAACTGAAATTAAGACGGGCAACTAGCGACCGTCAGACAGAGAGTCAAGCAGGTAGACAGACAGATAGACAGACAGACAGACAGACAAACGGACAAACAGACAGACTAACGGACAGACAGACGGACAGACAGACGGGCGGACAGACAGACAGACGGGCAGACAGACAGACAGACAGATAGACGGGCAGACAGTCAGACAGACAGATAGACGGGCAGACAGAAAGACAGACAGACAGACGCTTCAATTCCCTTTACCTAACGCTAATTCTTACCTGCCGTCGTCTGACTTTGAGTGAATCCTTTTCCGGTATGCCGTTCAATCTGGAAACAAAAATTTAAAATCTAAACATGCAGTTCGAGCCCATACCACGAGATTCGGGGCAAATTGAAGCATTATCGACGGTGTAATTGATCAAACTAAACGACCAGCGGCTATTAAACGATCCATCAGCAGCGTCGGCTGAATAATTAATGTGCGTACCTCGGCGACGACGTCAAGCCTTTCACGTCGAGGAACTTCGGTAATGGTGTTGCTGACGGACTCTGTACAAATAAAACGGTAAAAATCATTAACGACTCGGAAAGTCAATCACATTTGGCGAGAGTATCGAGTTAACCAACGGGTGGATACCGAAAAGTGCACGACACACACAAACACACCTGACTTGGACGATAAATCGATATGTGGCGGCGAAATGTGACTCGCTGGTGCTGAAAGAGCCTGCGAAGAGAGGTGAAAAAATTGATACGGACAAAGAATGGGAACAAAAACCTAATGCATCACTGTCGACAGGGTCATTAATCATCTTCCAATTTTGCAGATAGTATGTGAAAACCAAATGTCAGGCAGAGTATCGTCCAATGAGTTGCGGTAATTTATTCGGAATCACCAAAAACATAGAAATACCGTCAGATGAACAACAACTTTATCAACACTGAATAATAAATCGGTGGACAAAGAGCTGTCAATTAGCAGTCTGTTTGCTTCCTTGTTGCTTTTTTTCGGACATGTGTATGTTTGGACAATCGAACACTCAAGTAGCCCAGACGTCTGGCTAGATTTATATCCGTTTCTTATTATTTTCCAATTTCCGGTACGCCTACAAAGTCACACGTCTATTTGTCTGTCTGTCTGTCTGTCTGCCTGCCTGCCTGCCTGCCTGCCTGCCTGCCTGCCTGCCTGCCTGCCTGCCTGCCTGCCTGCCTGTCTGCCTGCCTGCCTGCCGTCTGTCTATCATCTCTATGCAGCTAAACAAATAAATCTCCAATACTCACTCCCAACATTGAACTTACCGCATCCAGTCCAGCTTTTTTCGTAAAACTGTCATCCGAGGAAACTCTTTCAAACGTCTGCTCAGCCGGCCCACCACGCTCGAAGTCAGACAACGCTGCCACTGATTTGTCTTCCCGGATCAGTCTCTCCGAGACCACCGGCGATGATCTTTTCTCCCGCACGAAATGATCCACCTGACCGGTAGGTGGCGCTCCCGATACTGCCATCACCTCACTGACCAAAGCGTTTGCACGGTCCTCCACCGGCAAGCTCCACTTCTCGCGTGCAATGCTTAACCGTCGTTCGTACCCGGGATCGTGGATTTTCTCGACAATCGGAATAGGCGGAACGGCTGGTAGTGGTGCTGAATGCGGTAGGCGATCATCCTCCTCCAGTGCGTGAAAGTGTACCGGTTCAACAGCCGGCAATGAATTCATCCCCGTCAGCGAATTCCGATGGCCTCCGACTTTTTGAAACTTCTCGCTGAACGCCTGACCGTGACGTTGAACGTCCTCTAGGATTAACTTGGGCTCATTCAGACGCCCCAAAGTGGCAGGCGAGAGATCCCATTCCTCTGATGACCTGCGAAAAAGGAATACTTGAGACAGGATACAAAGTGGAGACAGACAGACAGACAGAAATAGGCAGGCAGGCAGACATCCGGAAAGAAAGAAGATAGAGAGATAATGTAGATAGGTAGGTAGGGCAGGTAAGTAGTAGGCGGACAGGTAGGTAGGTAGGTAGGTAGGTAGGTAGGTAGGTAGGTAGGTAGGTAGGTAGGTAGGTAGGTAGGCAGACAGCAAGGACGGAGACAGGCTGTAAGACAGATAGGCAAGTAGGTATGCGGGCATGCCAGCAGACAGACAGACAAACATACCATTAGACAAAAATAGCTGACCAAGAAACAGACAGATACGCAGGCAAGCAGACGGATGTTCAAACAGATAAAGTGACGGATAGACAATGATGGACCGACAAATGAACAGATAAATGACCGAAGCATAGGCAAACCTGATTAAATGACCAGCTTCTGGACGGACAGCCACATTCTCAAAATGTGGTGTCAAATCGACTGAAGGCCTCTTCGTGATGAGAAACTTTTCGCTGAAAGCCTTGCCATGTTCTTCCACGTCTTTAAGGATCAATTTGGGCTCATTGGGCTGGCCCACACCCGACGGGGATAAATCCCACTCTTCGGATGAGCGTTTAACGTGACCTGCTTCCGGTCGAACGGGCAAGCTCTCAAAGGGTGATGAAATATCGATGGAAGGTCGCTTGGTGAGCGTTCGGTCGATGGATTCCCGGCGAAGCTGGCTGAACTCACCCATCCCGTGAGTGTGGAGGATCGGGATGTCAGCAGGGTTTGCGGAGACAGCTACCGGGTTCGAATACTTCTCAGAACCAAAAATTCCAATGTTAGAACTTTCGGGGAAGTCAACCGCCGGATGGGATTTCTTACTGTGATCTTGGATGTCCGCCAACCTGAAAAAAAGGGAATACAACTCAGCTAGCGTTGGAGAGCAAAGTGTCCTGCCACACCCTTGCAACCCAAATCAATCTGCTGTACCATCTGAACGGGTGCCTGGTGCAAACTGTTCAGAGCCAGACAAGTTGTACTCTTACTATACGCAAAAAAAACTGAATCGTTATCTATGCCTTTTCCTGTCAATGCGACCTGTCTGTGCCTGTCCCCGAATCGTTTCCATGAAATTTCGGAACGAGGAACACCGATCTGGGCGCCAGTCAACCGTCGGAAAAATTACTGCCTGACCTGCCTCACTGAACTGATTGTCTGTTAATGACTTTGGAACTAATTAGCGTACTACAATCAACAACAAGATTGAGTACACTGGAGGGTCCGGGGAATGGACAAAAGGGGCGGGACAGGGGGTGCTCTTCAAACAACTGAACAATCAACCGCCTGATCATCCCCTGCTCCGCCCCTTTTGCCCATATCCTGGACCCTCCAGTGTACTCAACCACCTGACCAACCCCTGCTCCGCCTCTATGCCCCGCCCCTTTGCCCATACCCCGGACCCTCTGATGTACTCAACCACCTGACCAACCCCTGCCCCGCCCCTTTTGCCCATACCCTGGACCCTCTAGTGTACTCAACCACCTGACTACCCCCTGCTCCGCCTCATTTGCCTATACCCCGGACCCTCCAGTGTACTCAACCGCCTGACCAACCCCTGCCCCGCCCTTTTGCCTATACCCTGGACCCTCCATTCTACTCATTCTTGTTGTTGATTGTATACACCTTGCCTTATTTTAAAATAACCCGTTAAAATGTCCATAATTTTTCTGTCAAATTATCCAATCTAAATCCGTTAAATTGTACATCATTTATTCGTTAAATTATCCGCTAAATTGTGAAATTTATTATTCATTAAATTGACCTCGTGTCTGCTTTTTGAACGCCTGAACGGCAGAAGCACTAGAAAGCACCGACCCGGGGAACGCTAAGGCGTGGAACTCTTCCGAAATCCAGAGAAAAATCATTTATAAATAACTTAAATGACAATTAATTTGCAACTAATATAATCTCCAATTTAGTAATTCCAATCAAACATCTTCTCCACTTCTAACAAGAATTTCATCAAGGTTAGCAAAATTTCAGAATCTTTCTGTCGTTTCAGTAGTTCCATCACTAGTTTAAAAGTTGCGCAAACCCGATACCCTTTTAGTAATAAAGGAAGCGTTTTAATGATTAAGGAAGCGAACTGTCCCGTTTTAAGACACTTCCCTCCCTAATTTGCAACTCGGAATTGGTTCGTCCCTACTCGTTGCCCAACCTTCCCAAATCCATTGGCCCATGCGCCAAATCCGCCAAGTCGGACGTCTGCACTTCATACCGATTCCGGGTGAAACTGTCCGTCCGATCGCGCGCCACATTTTGCCCGTCCATCGTGAAGGCAGCCGTCAATTTTGCCTGAATGTTTTCATCCCGGCTCGACGGACTACGCGACGAAGGCCCTCCCGGCGAAGACGTGTCGGAGGACGTTGTCACGGTCTGTCGCTCTAGTTTGACGTAATTCGGCACCGCGTCGGCGGGGCTCGCAGAGGAAACGAGCTTGATATGCGGCCGCGGATGTTTATGATCGCCTGCCAGGCCGTCATCGGAAACGTGTGTCATATGGTGGTGGTGCTGCTCCTCCATCAGTTCGACTTCATGGTGGTGACTGTCCTCGTCGTGATGTTCCTTCTTGCCGAATATCTTCTTCAGTCCGCTGACTAACTTGCTTTTGACCTTCTTGACTTTGCTCTTCTTCTTCTTCTCTCCCGATTCCAGATCGACTTCATGCTCATCACCTGAAACACAACGAGCCTGTTACTACGAGTTCAATGCATTTGTCATAGCAAAAGTATTGAAACCTCACACACAGCCAGATGTCTGTTAATCAATCAATCAAGCACCGTTCCATGAAGTCTAATAAATCAATAAATCAAGCAATTCCTTTTAATCTAACCGTCTATCGACACAAATAGATCTCGAATCGGGCCAGTCCTTAACTACGCCTATCAATTCCATACAACACTAATTCCGTCAACAACATAACAACTCAAGTAACACTCAATTAACCCACGATAAAGAAAGTGGCCTATTCCCAAGCCGCGTCTGGAAAATGAGTCAAGGTCGATGTGAAAGATGATCGAAACAGCGAAGCACCTGTTCCAACTGCGTATTATCTATCAATAATCTCAAGCCAATCGTTTAACAGCGACGAGAATAAATATTGACACAAAACAAGTTGGCACCCTAGCTGGTAAATGAAATGATTCATGTAAAGTGGACGCGCTTAATTTTGCGAGCGAGCGAGCGAGCAATCAATCAATCAATCTCCGATACGGTGAAGTTACAGTAGTCAATAAACAATAATCGCTGCCTGACCCAAAATGGTCACTTTTCAAAAAAAGCTAATATTGCTACAATAAATGACTCATAGTCGATGAACAATAATCGCTACCTGACCAAAATGGTCGCTACCTGACCAAAATGGTCACTTTTCAAAAAAAGGCCAATAATCCTTCAATCAATGACCGTAGACAATGGTTGGATGTCACTAGAGCAAACTCCCTTCCCCCGATTACAGCGCTCACATGCACATTTTTGTACAGTTTGTGTGAATCGACTAACTTGCAAAGTTAAACTTATGTATATTTAACCTTACCGGAAGAAGCACTGGATTCGGAGGAAATGATCGCCTCCTTCCTGGTGAGGTCGGGAGTATTGGGCTCATAATAGTCATGATGGTGATGATGTTGTTGTTCACCACCGCTGCTGGTGCTGGAGTGATGGATCACAGTCTGCACTCGCTCCTCCACAAACTCCCCCTGCCGCGGATGGGCCACACGAATGCTATCATCCTTGACGGTGACATCAGCCGTGCTGGATTTTTCCGTGGCGATTATGCTGGACAGTGTGGAATCGACGAATCCCGAGTCCGGGTGCGGTTCGACCAACGCGACATCCGGCACCTGCAAAGTTCAACGTAATTATTGTTGGCTGATAAATATTTTTTGGCTTCTTTTTATGGGAAAAACTAGCAATATCACCATTCAGCAGACACGGAAATTATTAAGTTTTTATTTCAACGAGTGAATAGGCGTCAATCGAGACAAGGTGCCCAGAAAAGATCAGTCGACAGCACGACATCGACTGATCTGGTTCACGACTTTGTGCAGCCAGGTAGGATGATGTCACGGCTTTAAACAGTCGAATTTCGTACCTTGAGCTTGTTGAGATGCTTGTCGTAGGCTTCCATAGCGAATCCTCTCCTGCAGATTCAGCCTTGAGCACGAAGACCGATTCGCGTGTGAGAGGAAAATGAAAAATTTGATTGAAAAATATCGTTAAGTGATCGTTTTGGGGAATTTCATTTGGCGTAGCAATGTTGACATTTTTTTATAGAACGACATTTAGGGAATTTCCACTTTCACTGATGGCCACAAATGGCGATGTTTTGCGCTGTGCGTATAAAGCTCACCGAGCGAAAACGTTATGGTAGGATCAGCACCGACCCCGTAGTTTTCACTGTGTAAGTAATATGTGTTTATAATCGGAAGACCTATTTAGCAGTCTTTACGGATATGGAAAAGGAAATCGGTTCCATCTCGACTGCTTACATTGTTCGCGTTGGTTAATGGATTGTTCCTGCTTGTTAATAAGGGTTCTCCCGGTGCCGGTGTTTCGGGTTTCCGCCAGACCCGCCGCGCCTCCGATGTGCAAAGCTGAAAATGCGAAAAACACCAAAAACGTCGTACTTTTTTCATTTTTTAAATTAGCATCCAAGGTGAACAAGGATGGGCGTGGTCAAGAAGTATTTTGATTACTAATACACACATGATAGATCCATCATTCTAACACGCACTAAACTTCGGCCAATTCTCAAACCAGGAAAGCATCATTCCTTCCACGAGTCACAATTATAAGAGCACTAATGTAAAACTACTTCGAATTACGAACTATATATGTCATGACAGCGCAGCAGCAACACTCACAGACAATGCAGCAGCAACACTCACAGACAGCGCAACAGCAACACTCACAGACAGCGCAGCAGCAACACTCACAGACAATGCATCATGTCTAATGGCAGTAGCCGTTGTAGGTGTTGACCCCATGACAGCACACCACCGGCGTCCCGTCCGGATTCGGAAGGTCACGGTGGGACGGGTAATTGTTGCAGCATATTCCCTTGACCGCCTCAATCGTACCGTGGACCGCCGTGTTACCGCCGCACAGGCCGTTGGGAATACCGCAACAGTCAGAGTGGGCGGTACAGGCCCGCTTGACCGTCTTGCAGACCTTGGCGGTCGTGGTCGGCGGCAGGGTCGTGGTTGGTGACAGGGTTGTGGTCGGTGACAGGGTCGCCGGAGCCGTGGTCGTGAAGGTCGGGCACCCGGCGGCGGTTTCCGCGCGGTTGCCGTGGTAGCAGCGGAATCCGTCCGCGCTGGACTCCCAACAGCAGCCCTCCTTCTCGCAGGAGGCCTTCGTGCCGTCCCCGCAGTCCACTCCGCACTCGGGTGGGGGGGGGGTGATCTTCATGGCGGCGCACTGCTCCGGTGTGAAGACCGCCGAGACCGTCTGGCACAGCAGCGCCACCATGGCAACTGTCATTCCGCTGAGCGAATTCGTGTTTGCGCTTGATATGAGAAAAAGTGAGCGAGATGAAAGGGAGTGCCAAAAACGACCGGGGTTAAGGAAGATGTCGCGAACCGAGAAGTGAGAGATGAAAATTATGCGCAAATATATTTTTATACTCTTATTAACTTCGGCAACGCAAGGGGTAATGATGAATGGTGTCGCCCTTTGTGCCAGATTTCGGTGTGGTTCTCAAGCTGGTTGTACGTCCAGGTCACTGATGAGAATCAATTCTGTTTGCGCTTGATTTTCCGTGAACGAACATGGGTCGATGTATGATGTTGAACCTGATGACGGGAAAGCAGGATGGACGTAGACGGATTGGAGCAGAAATTTGCGAAGCATGTTATATGCCACAATACACGTGTACTGTACAATATCGTGGATCAGTCAGAACAGTAGAGCACCGTTCAGGTTCCAAGGGCACGCTTTGGATGTCTTTCTTTGATAGACTCACGGATCAGTAATTTAACGAGAACTTCAGTATGAGGAAGGGGTGCTGGAATGGGCCACTTCACTTTCCCCTACCCTGCAATGGGCCACCCTGGAATCAGACCCTGGAATCAGAACCTGGAATCAGAACCTGGAATCAGACCCTGGAGTCGGATCCTGGAATCAGATTCTGGAGTCGGATTCTGGAATCAGATTCTGGAGTCGGATCCTGGAATCAGATCCTGGAATCAGATGCTGGAATTGGATCCTGGAATCGGATCCTGGAATCAGACCCTGAAATCAGACCCTGGAATCAGACCCTGGAATTGGACCCTGGAATCAGACAATGGGCCACCCTAGAACTAGAATTTCCAGACAGGTTTTGGCTATCACCAAGGGTCCCAAATGACGGAGAACAATTGATAATCCCGGTGGAACGTGGATCAGATACGAAGAAAAGTTATGGGAACATGTTTAAAAAAGGAAATAACTGGATGGTTTGAAAAAGCTCCCTATAGAGGTCGCTGATTATGCAATGACTCATGTGTTTTTGATTAATTTGCGACAGAGCGCCCCCTGCCGCCCGGTGGCCCATTCCAGGACCCTGTTACCCGGTGGCCCATTCCAGGGTACGGAAAGTCAAGTGGCCCATTCCAGAGCTCTTCTCTCATACAGTATTAAATGTAGGCAACCCTAGTCGAATTGGCGATAAAATCTAACCGAGAAAAAAAGTGTTCGCACACTCGGTCATCTTTGTTCAAGGCAATCTTGCATTTGGGAGGTCAAAACTGAGCGTGTCGTATTCGCGCTTATTGCTAGGGAAGGCAAAATATCTTCATTTTGGTTTTTTAAATGAGTTCAATGTTAGGGATTCTTTATTAAATTTATTTAATTGACAGCTCCAAGCACTAGTTTTGGCGAAAGTTCAAAGCGTGGGAACACAAGATAACAGGCTTGTGTTCCTTTTCTCTGATATTGACTGTAACAACCTATCGTATCTTTTATCAGTACGACCCCCTAGGGGGCACGCCCCCTAGGGCAGAACTTACGGTATATCAATCAATCGACTGAGCAAAGACTGCGTGGTTAGCTGTGTTCAAAAACAGCTGCACGCATTGACCAAAATGGCTCAAACTCCGACCAACTGAAGTACTAGTACGAGGTAAAGGCCGTTAACCAGGCCGCTTTTAGAAATCGTAACTTAATCAGGCCGGTTATTTCAAAGTTGATTTCCCGGCGCTGCAGTGCTGCTATGCCATAACAGATGGCTTGAAAACATTCAGAAAAAATTTCTGGCCCATTTTAGTTCGTTTCTAAGCCTCACGGTTCGAATTTGAATCCAAAAAAAGGAAGAGAAGAATCTCAATGGAGAAGTGTGCAAGTAGTCCGGTAGAGGCGCCACTTCGGTTCCATCTCCCTGGGTTGACTTCGCAAAAACGACTTATGCGCCACCTGTTGGCCTGCCGGCCTGGTTAAGTTACGATTTCTAAAAGCGGCCTGGTTAACGGCCTTTACCTCGTACTCTACTATGCAGATTTCACCCCTGGTCGTTCCTTTCCTGAATGCCAAATGAAAATGTCTCAACTTTGGCGTATTTTAAAGTCACTCTGATAGAATCTGTTTATTTGTCTTCCGTTTTTTGTTCAAGGAATGAAGTCGACCGGCCTGCTCGGCTGTTGGCAATTTGAAGCTGTACTGTGCGTGGTCACTCGGACTGCTCATCGTGTATCCCGGTACAGTAGACATTGTCGGAGTTCTTTCCTCGTGCTGCGAACAAGTTGCAAATCGTAAATTCGCAAGATCGTTTCGATTGATCAATGAACCGGGAAATACACAGCTAGACCCAGAGCATAAAATAAGAAATTCTTAATGTCCAACTTTTGAAATCCAATTTTTTTCGGCTCTACTGCGTTTGCGCGAGAGATCAGGTGATCCGTTAATAGTTAAATTTTGTCCAAATGACCTATCCCGCTGGCAAGTACAGTGTACAGCTACTTGCGAGTTACTTGCAAACTTTTGATTTGGTGCGATTTGACAAACAAGACTACACGTTGTTTGACTGGTGGAAATTTCAAACGGCTTATCGATCAATCAACTCAGTATACGCATTACGAATTTCGTTGCCCAGAAATTTTGATTTGTTGTCGTTTTCTTCGATTTCTTCTGTCACCCGTTTTCAGTTTCCACTGTGCCGAATTTCAGTCTTAATTTTCAAATACACTTTCCAAATGAGTACAGTCTATTTCTTTGCATTTTACGACCAGATTTTGGCCGGTTTTTACTTAGAGAAATTAAAACTTTGTAGCATGTGTAGTCTTGCGGCTCACGATACGTCAAATCAAAAGTTTGCAACTAACCTGCAAGTAAAGTGTACACGTGGTTTTGATTGCCTTCTGGGCTTGCCGCGTGCACGTGTCGCCTTCGAATTCTGTGACAACCACATTGACTTTAGGGAACATCCGTTAATGACGTCAGTAATTTTTATTAGGCGACTCGACACCCCCTCCCCTAATGTCAGAGTTTGTCAGAATTTTTCTAACACCCCCTAGATCTTCAGTTTCTGACGTCAGAAACCAAAGACCCCTTCCATTACAGGAAAAAAACGTGAAATTTATCTTTATCACTCCAAATCGGGCCTGTCCTCTACCAGGTCGCTACGCAGCCAATCCATCAAATCTGAAATGATAGGGATATCCAGGTACGCTGGTACGTAAGTAGCGACCTCGTCATCATCGCTCATGTCTTCGTAGTCTTCCTCCTGGTCATCCGGCGCACAGTGGTGATTTTTGCAGGCGACCTGCGTGGCAAAATATGCGCCGCACGTCTTGCAGACCATGCGATTCAACTTCCCACCCTTTCGTAAGGAGGGGCAGTAGTAATCGAACGGCAGTGCCGCATACTTCGAGCTGGGATCAAATGGTTTCAGCAGCATCCGAGTGTTCGGTAAAATGTTCCCAGGTCTGTAGCGGGGTCAGCAGGAACTGGTCATTTTGGACCGCTGACGTAACGAATTGAAGGGGGTAGAAACCGATCAGAAAACGCCTTGGGGAACGAAGATCCTCAACAACCGCGGCAGCACCGGCGGTCATTAGAGCGCACAATCTGGGTGAAGTAGGGAAAAGTACGCACATGCTTCGCCCTGAACTCTTCGTCCATGTCATTGTAGGCCGGCTTCGGTGCCTCCAATGAGATGTACCGTGCCACTACCGGCTTGCCGGCACTTTCGAGGGTTGTGTAATGCTAAAAAAATAGGAATTGCCGCAGCAATTCCGAAATTAATAATTTCTAAGTACTGGGTTCCCCAAAGCTGACGTCAGGACGCCGGCCTACCTCCCTCCCCTAATGTCAGAGTTCGTCAGGTATTTTTCGCCCCTTACCCCCTAATCAATACCGACGTCATTAATGGATGTTCCCTTACCGTAAAATTCGTGAGTTTCCACATCCCGATAGCAAAATAGCGGAAATTTCGTCACTTTCCATAAATTGCTGCCTAATATCGAGACTCGATCGCAAAACTCCGCGGATTCGAGCTTTTTTAATTGTCGACTTTTTGGGTTTTAAAGAGCCACTTTTTTTCTGAATGATTAACGTTTTTTCTAATATCGAACGTTATTTACGCTCGGGGCTAGACCTATGGTCTGTGTGGGGTACTTTCAGGGTACAGGCCAACTAATTAACGGTCCCGGTTCGCGGTTCGACGGTCCCGGTTTGCGGTTTGACGGTCCCGGTTCGCGGTTCGACGGCCCCGGTTCCAATTGACAGTCCCGGTTCCAATTAATGGTCCCGGTTCGCGGTTTGACGGTCCCGGTTCCAATTGACAGTCCCGGTTCCAATAGACGATCCCAGTTCGCGGTTTGACGGTCTCGGTTCCAATTGACAGTCCCGGCTTGCGGTTTGAAGGACTCTCTGCTGGCGTCTGCTGAGTTGTTTGTGCATGAAAAAAATAGACGTGCAAGTCATCGCTGCATACCTTCCGGTTAACAATCCCTGAATTAAAGTTCAAAATAAAATTCAGTCGAAAGAACAATTAGAGTCGAAAAAAACGATTCAGCCCAAATAATTGGGTATCTGAAATTTCTCACGGTATATCATCAGTGCAGTTTCTTTCCATTAATTCTAAACTAATTCAAAATATTTCTCTAGACCCTTAATTGGGGTCGTCTTCTTAAGAATAATTAAATATTTCCATTCCTCTGTATGTAATTTCTAAACCCACGTCTGGAAATCGGATGCACATGTTGGACAATGGAAAAGATTTTTCGCGTTGCGGATGCTTCGTCTCAGTCTCCCAGGCGCGGTGATGGTGCTACGGTCTGTTCTCTTATTAATTCAGGTCACACTCCCGCGCTTAAATGGAACCAGAGTTCCCGTTGGACTTGGAACCGGCATGATTGCGGCCCGTCCGTGTCTCTTCTCTCCGCGGCGTATACCTAGCACTCCATCGTTCCGTGATGATATACCGTACAGAAGGGTAGGGGAGAGAGGACTCGGGTATATGAATCGCATTATGCATGATAAAAGCCGGGCAAAAACCGCAGAGTCCCCGCATGCATGAATAATGGCCTTGGTGATCCATGAACCTGAAAACCGCACGCGCGTCACTCTGCATCATTACAGAGTAGGCGCAGCTGTGTTTTTACGTGGGAAGTAGTAGGTGGGGAGTAGAAGGTGAGAAGTAGTAGGTGGGGATTAGGAGGTGGGGAGCAGGAGGTGGTGCGTAGGAGGTGGTGCGTAGGAGGTGGTGCGTAGGAGGTGGGAAGTATTGGTGGGAAGTAGTAGGTGGGGAGCAGGAGATGGAAAGTAGGAGGGGGAAGTAGGAGGATCGGAGTAGGAGGTGGAGAGTAGGAGGTGGGAAGTAGGAGGTGGGGAGTAGGAGGGTACTAGGTGGAGAGTAGGAGGTGGGGAATAGGGGGGGGTACTAAATGGGGAGTAGGAGATGGGGAGTAGGAGGTGGGAAGTGGAATTTCGGATCTGCCACTCGTCGCGAATTTCTTAGGAAGCGCACGAGTGAGAGGTGTTAAGTCGTCGGATGTTTGTTTACGTTTTTCAATTGAAAGACTTCTTAACATCTCCTACCAAGGACATACCCCAGATGTTTACAATCCAGTCAGTGGTGAAATTCAATCAATCAAAACGGGAATGAAAGAGTGATTTCTTCCTGTTTGAAAATTGGTTCTTTTCTGATACCGCACGAATATTTGACGGAAAATGTTTGTGAATATGCATCCAAAAATTATGAAATCCTGCTTCTCGCAAATATAGAAGTAGAATAAGTAAAATGATGCGAAAGACTTACAAATACCGGAATCGTAGCCTAACGCTGGAATTTCTTAGGAAAAACCTTTGCGTTTTGGGGCCAAATTAGCCGTATTTTTGTTCGTTTTCGCACGGAGACTCATTTTCTAAGCATATGAACGATTCTCATAAGCATAACTACTGTGGGAGGCAAAGTATAAAGTCGTTCTTGAATAAACAAACTTAAGTACTTTTAAGTGAAAGTAATTCCCTTTAGGTTCGATTTAGGGGACACTTGATGGATATTAACAGGTCGAAATTGGAAAGTCGGAAGTCGAAATTGGGAAGTGGGAAGTGGGAAGTCGGAAGTGGGAAGTCGGAAGTGGGAAGTGGGAAGTCGGAAGTCGGAAGTCGAAATTGGGAAGTCGGAAGTCGAAAGTGGGAAGTGGGAAGTGGGACTTGCTGTTCAACCGGTTCAGTCCGACTTACCACTACCCACCTCCGACTTCTGAAGTTGCGCCTGCTCTCTATTATTCTTTGACAGAGGAGAAGAAAAAGTGTGTGAGAGTGTGTGTGAGTGAGAGAGAGAGAGAGGGTGAGAGGAAAAGGTGCGAACACGACTACGTGACGGCATGCAATAGTAACAGGATATACACATTACACAGCGATATATATATGAAACCTTTTTTATATGGAATATGGAATATGTGAAGCACCCCCCCCCCTCTGGACCGTCTTCTTTGTCCTGGGTGTGTGTATGGAAAGTTTGAGATGTTTTATTGAGCAATGCGTGGAGTAAGCGACGCACTCAACGTTCACGCCTAAAAAGGTCGTCGTTCTTTTGATGGCGAGGAGGAGCCCGCGCCCCTGTCACCCCCATCTACGCACTGCTGCATGTGAAATAAGTACGAATACGCGTACCGGTATTTGCGAGTACTCAGGCTCCTCCTCATCATCCACCTCTCGAAGGACGTTACGTCGGCGGGGACAATAGGATTTCCGCAGCGTTTTCTTCCACTGACACACACACACTCACACTCACAGACACAGACACAGACACAGACACACACAGAGAAAGACACAGACACAGACAGACACAGACTCACACACACACACACAGACAGACAGACACATACAGACTCACACACACACACCGCGAATATATTGGGTTAAAAGGAACACGTCCGGTTCGTAGGGGACGGAAGGCGGGGGAACTTTTCCCGATCACTGCCTTGACAGAAACAGTTCAGTCACGCATCCAGACAGTTATCCAACAATTATCGGTATATATTTCTTTTTTTTTGGTCCAGAGGGTCGGGATTCACGCTCGAACTGGTGCATACGTCAAACGGGGTGCGTGTGTCTTAAGTGTCTTCAGACATCCTCAACGCGTGAATCTACTGTCCAAGACAGTCAGCGTCTACACAGCTGCCTGATTCGCCATGACGATGTCGTGGATGGCGCTGATTTTTTCAAGCTTGACCGTGTACTGGGTGATATCGATGTCACTGCCGTCCGTCCTCACTGCCGCGGACCCCGTGCAAGTCAACGTCGGACGGGCCAAATCGGCGGCCCGAAATCCTTCGGGAAAGATGGCGCTCTGTATAGGTGAGCTGATTATACTGAACAGCGATGCCTGTGCAGATGGCAGTCATTCTCATAGTACCAGCAAAGTTGCCGCTGTTTGTGCTTCATTAAATTTGCTCTGGCATTCCGAGATGAAAAACTCTCAGGTCCCCGGACAAGTTCTCGGGTCCTCGGCAAAGCTCTCGGTCCCCGGACAAGTTCTCGGGTCCTCGGCAAAGCTCTCGGTCCCCCGAAGACAATTCAAACGTGCAATGTGTTTACTGAAATTTCGACAGACAAATCAGTATGAGACATCAATCAATCAATTGATCAATCCAAGATTGGGTTCAATTATTACCTGGGAATTGGCCTTGTGTGTAATGGATTCTCAGACATCTTTATGGCCAAAAGAACGCTTGATCGACCAGTTGAAAATCGTCAGTTATATTTTATTATTTAGAATTATTTAGAAAATATTATTTTCTGCAAGCTAAGTCCTAATGAGGGTTTTGCTACTTGGGTGACGTCATTTCAGTCTTTTTTCCCCGAGCAATGAACGTGATTTTTTTTCTCTTTCTTCCTGCAGTTAATTGTGCACAGTGCCAGGACCTCCTGGGAGCCGGGTTCGACCATCGGCGCTGCAGCAAGGACTGTCTGATGTCACTCGGCACAACCGCCATCGACTGCACGAACCCTGCGTCTGTGCGTAAATACATCGCGGTTAAAAGGTCCTCTGCCGGCGCTGCGGGCCAGCGGCTTGATCTCCCACATCCCCACAACCGAATGCGGATGTAGATCGAAGAAAGCCGATTACGACACACATCACCAACGGCAGAACAAACAGCTGCTGCAGCGCACGCAAAACCAACTAATGGCGGCGGATCAGCGCGCGTGCGCGCGACATTACGGCTTAATCTTTTCACCTCTTTTAATTCTTTCTGTCTGGGGTCCTCTGATGAACTTAAAAATGGCCGCACCTTGGTTGCGCGGATAATCACAGTAATAATTGATGAAACCCAATTCGTTCCTCTCGTCTGTGGTGTTCCATTTTGTTTTCTGCTTTTGGCACAGAAATGTCAAACTGCAATTATGGATTTCGATAATATTTTCCACCGATGCGCATGGCCTTGTCATTAAGTATGTAGCACTTGCAGTGTACTGCGGCTTGAAAAGTTTGGATGCCATTATGCTTCACGTTAGTGTTTAATGATATCGCGGTATTTACTATTCATATGCATGTGTATGATCATCCGGTCACTGACGTGTCTGTGTCTGTGTCTGTGTCTGTGTCTGTGTCTGTGTCTGTGTCTGTGTCTGTGTCTGTGTCTGTGTCTGTGTGCCGGTGTCTGTGTCTGTGTCTGTGTTTGTGTCTGTGCCGGTGTCTATGTCTGTGTCTGTGCCGGTGTCTGTGGCTGTGTCTGTGTCTGTCTGTGCCGGTGTCTGTGTTTGTGTCTGTGTCTGTGTCTGTGCCGGTGTGAGTGTAGTTCTTCAGATATTCCATGCTCATGAATCTCCGCAATGTATCTGTGTTTTATCTGTCTGTCTATTTGGGTGTGTCTGGTGTCTGTTCGACGCCCACTTCAATGTCTATATCGTAATTTCTTAATTTGACTAACTTTTCACCTTATTATATTCATATCCATAGTATTAAATTTGGAATCACGAAACAATAAATCTAATTTCTTTATTGCCGGTTTTATTTCCAATTTCGGGAAGATGAAATTATTTATTTGATATATGGCACAACATTATCGTTCAAATAGTTGTTTCCACTACCGCTTCCGCCCAAACTACTCTGGCCACCGTTGAACCCAGCAAGTCCGCTTTGATAATACGAGTATGGTGGGAGCTCTTGTGCCCGATACGGCTGCCCGAGCAGCGACATCTGTCCTCCATATGGCATCATAACGTTGGACTGACCACCTCCACAGGGTGAGCTGATGACCACCGGCACGGTCAAACTCAGGCCGTTCGACGAGGTCGCCTGCACCAACAGAGTCTGTGTTCCTGGCGGTGGTATGTTGAGGACTGATAGCTGACCTGTCAGCTGATTGATTGTATAGTACGGGTTGTCGTTTCCGCCTAAACTGTAAGCGACCGCATTCCCGCAGCTCGTAGCCGATACCTGACCGACCGTTGCACCAGCAATGCAGTTGGACAATGTAAAACTGTAGAATGTGCCGGGGAATGTCGGTGGTCCCGGTGCCACTGTGACTGTGCACACAGCCGTGGATATTTGACCGCTCGATGAGATGGATTGTGTGCTGAAGGATTGCATTCCAAGCGGAGGAGCTTGGATTATGGTGATTTGGCCAGTTGCAGGGTTAATAGCGAAGTACGGGTTACCGTTTGGTATGGAGTAAGCCACACCCCCTGTGCAAAGATCCAAATTTAAAGAACTTATCAAAGACTCAGATATATGTATGTACACGCATAAAGGGCGAACTCGTAAAGTGGCATTGGCAGACACATGACACAGACACAGACACAGACACAACACAGACACAGACACAGACACAGACACAGACACAGACACAGACACAGACACAGACACTAGCATTGTGGTTGTAGCTAACTGCAACTACAATTAAAGTTTGTATCTAACGTTAGGATCTTCTCCAAGGTTCTTACCTGTAACCCCGGCACTCGCGTAAACACTCCCAACGACACTTCCGGCTGCGCAAGTATCCAAATAGTAATTGTAAGACGGTTGCGTAAACCCTCCCGGATTGGAGCAGGTATTGGTAACCGTAACTGAAACCGACGTGGTCCTTCCACTCACACTCGTAGCCGCCACGACAAATGTCTGAGACCAGGTTCCGCCCGGCGGCGCCAAGGTTATCGATAGCAAGCCCGTCCCGGGGTTCACAGCAAAGAACGTGTTCCCCGCTGGAATGGAATACGTCACCGACTGGCCATTCGACTGCGCCAGCACCATTCCAATGACCGAACCAGCCGTGCAAGCGGACGATGTGAATTGATAACTGGGCTGAGCGAACGCGACATTATCGCCGAAAATGAAGGTACTGCTGCCTGGAAGGAGGGCGTTGATTCCGTTACCGACTCCACCGCAGGTTGAGGTGATGGTAACCGGCACCGACGTGGAGAACCCATTAGTGGTCTGGGCTGTGACGAGGAGTGTCTGAAGACCCGGTGGGGGAAGGTTTTGTATAGTGATCGCACCGGTCTGCGGGACGATTCCGTAGTAGAAGTTACCGTTGGCGAGGGTGAAAGTGACCGGACTGTAGATGCTGGATTGAACGGCTAATTGACCGACCAGTGCCCCGGGCACGCAAGCCAGCACGGTGAATTGGTAGTTTCCTTGGGTGAAGGAGAAACCGGAAGTGGGATTGAAGTACTGGGAAAGCTGTTGTTGGGTTTGGGTGTTGTAACCGGGAGAGCCTCCGAGGATGACGGACGGTTGGTCGACGATGATTTGACGGCTGGACGCGGTGACGTTCGCCGGTGCAGGCAGGAAACTCACTGGGACCACGTTCACACGGACGGAGCTTTGGCATAGCTGTAATATAAACACAGTATACACACATGGCCACAATACTGGGTGTTTGGCTCAAACTCGGGCCACCCAATTTTGCTTGAGCTCAGGTAAAGAGTGGTTCGAACTCTGCCACCCAGTAATCTGGCCACGTGTGTATCCACAGTGTGTGAAGTACTGTATTTATAGATCAAGCACATGCGCAAATACTGACAAGGAAGTGAGTGGACGGCGAATTTCTTTATATCTGTTTGCTGTTACCGATGCACTATTGCCTGGTCTCTTCGATTCCATAGAGAAATCGGCAGAAAACCAGAACTATTTTAAATAAATAAAAACTGACTAGTGGTGGTATATAGGGGGCGCTGTCTATGTTACCGTCTCTGTGAATTAATCAATTAATTAAATGTGTCTGCGTTTATTCAATCGATCAGTTCGTTTAAAATCAAATAATCAATCAATACATGTTTCAGTAATATAGACAGCGCCCTCTATATACTACCACTGGTCAGTTTTTATTTTTTTTAAATAGTAGTTCTGGTTTTCTGCCGATTTTCTCGACGGAATCGAAGAGACCAGGCAACAGTGCATCGGTAACAAGATATAAGGAAATTCGCCGTCTAGAGTGGTTTCATTTCCTTGTCAGGGTTTTCAAAGTTCGCTTATTTTGCAGCGTTTATTTCGCTATTTCAAACTCGCTAATCTCCCTGGTTTTGCACGCCCTTGCAACGGTGATAGGACACGCCCCCTGGCTTACCTGAGGCTAAGTCTCCTTCGCTAATCTCAACTCAAATGGACCACTCACAAGACAGATGCACACAATTAGCGAGCAGGAGAAGCGAGAAAAGCAGCTCCTTGGCTGCTTTTCTCGCTTATCTTCAAAACCAGGGAGATTAGCGAGTTTGAATTAGCGAAATAAACGCTGCAAATAAGCGAACTTTGAATAACCTCACTGTAGAATGCCGCACAGTTGGCGTTCGGTAAAACAGAACACCCGATAACTTTCCCCATAAGTACAGAAAATAATGCCCGGCCTGTTCACAGCATTACTCTTACGGCGATAATTCTACCCGGTCGGAGAGCTAAAATGCGCGTTTGTTCTTCGTCCGAGTAGCGATCATACTTGACCACTTTTGTGCAGAGATCTCACGCCCTAAGAGATTGAAAACGAAAACGAATTAAGAAATCAACGGTTCTACTTCTATTTGACATTAAAAAGCAGACCTAATCAACAATCAACAGGCTGGAGTCTTGTGGTCCTTTGTTTGAACAAATAAAGCTTGGGTTGCTTTTCTGTTTAAGTGTTCTGTTTAACCGAACGTCCTTCCCCTCAACTGTGCGGCATTCTACCGGTATGCTTTCGTTGCATGTGTTTGGCTCCTGTTTTCAGGACAAAATTGTAGATCACATTGATGATGACACGAAATACGCATCAAACAGCCGTTTTAGACACCAAATATTTTTAATGTGTTTTTTTTCCTTCGTTGTATGAGGAGAAATCTGTATTTCGGCTCACCCTCCAGTTGGTCGATAAATCGGCTCACTCATGGGCTTCCCTTTAATGGCAGGTGCTTGATTGTTTGATTTGTTGTACTATGTCCTAGTATACTATGGCACTTTTGGAAATCAAACAATCAAGCAGCTGCCATCCAAGAGAAATGCATGAGTGAGCCGATTCATCGACCAATTGGAGGTGAGCCGAAATACACACTTTGCCTCTTACCTTTTTTCTGGAATTTTTATCTCGAGCAAGCACTTGAAATTGGAAGATCCATCGGGCCTTTTTAGCAGTCGGCATGCCGGACCGCACCCGGTGCAGCTTCTTGAAGAGCGAAATGTCGCCCGTTTCAGTGTCCACAGCGAATTCCCGGAGCGAAGCATCGGGGATCGACCACAGCGGTTCCAGCGGCGTGAGGTCGTGCGCCGAGACGCGGAGGATAAACGTTCCGGGGTGGGCGTTCTCCAGGACATTTCCTGCGAACTCAAAGTCGACGCTTTTTTTTCACACATCTCATCCCACTTCGCGATCCTTGTGTGAATGATCTCGCTAATAAAGTTCCTTCGTTGCGGACGACCTTCACGTACCTGTGTAAACAGACTGATCGCATGCTCCGTGCAAATCCAAATCCTTGTAAAAAAAACATAGAAAATAATATGTATATAAAAAAGTGTTGAAACTCTTGTCTATCAAAAACTATTTGCAAATGTTTTGCCCTTCCGACTTATGGCACATTACTGAACCCATTCAGGCTCCTATTCACGCCTTTTTCGTGCCTTGAAAACTATAGACTCGCGTAGTGGAATTCAATTCATTCACGGAAAAGAACATTTCTTGACCCTTCGCATCCAGATTTTCATGTGAAATCGATTACCGTCAGCCAAATATTTGTTGGTGATCCCGGGGCGGACCCTACGGATAAACGGGACACTATATTCTAGCCAGCGCTCAAATACAGGCTTGATAGTAGCCCTGTTCCAGGCACACTGAGGCTATATTAAACCGGACGATATTTTTCTAAGAAATTCACGCTGTATTACAGGCACACTTTGTCATGCTTAAATGTTCATGTACTAAACAAGGCAATAATTAAGCCATGGCAGAGCGTGCGTGACTAGCAGTGCAACTGCTTCCATTTTAAACGTAAATCGCACTGTAATTTTTAATCATGCCTCTAGATTCCCGTCCCGACTTCATCTTCTAAAAGAAAGCTATGTCAAGGCATAAAATAGTCACGAGTTATCCGTAGGGGAGTTAGGGGATGATCTCCGAATTATGCTGATAAGTTGATAATTCCGGAAAGTGTGCAACTGTAAAGCTCCCGCCCCTTGATATGGAAAACATATTTCACTGACGTCGATAAATTTTAAATTTAACTTTCGGTGGGAAAGTGTTAAGAAAAGCTTATTTCAATGTACCGTATATGCAGTGGCGCGCCGAGCTTTGGTTTGATGGAGTTGTTATTTTTTCCGGAATTTATTTTTTATTCTATCCGAAATATTTCCGATAGAACGTAAGGGGGGAGTATTGCATGACAGTTCTCCATCATGACGTTTTTCTCTAAACGGGGTACCCTTAGGGCACTTTTTTTACCTTCGAGGGGGGGGGGAGGTTTTAGATCAACAAAACACCCCCCGTCGGCGCGCCACTGCGTGTATCCTGAGTTCCTCACTACACGGGCATTGCTATTGGCTTTATAGTCTAGTCCAGAAAAACGGGCCGACTACTCTGTGCAGCGTTGCACATGACGTGAGTTCCAATCCGCCGTCTTACCTTGGCAAATGCGAGTCCAATGAAGAGCGATAATTTAGACAAGATCACTGCCGCTCCCATTGAAGGGAGAACCGAATTTGCACAAAAAGCCGCATTTATCATTTCCCTTGAAATGTTCAATTGATTGATTGAATTGATTGAATTGAATTCGCATAGATTGAGTTGATTGAATCGATTGATTGAATTCACTTGGATCGAGTTGATTGATTGATTGAATTTGATTGATTGAATTGAATTCACTTGGATCGAGTTGATTGATTGATTGAATTTGATTGGTTGAATTGAATTGATTGAATTGAATTCGCATGGATCGAGTTTCTGCCGTCTTTCATTGTAGTAGCAAACAGCACATGCACCTCATGGAGGATGAACACAGTGAATACCCCAGCCAGCGACTTAGTGGCCACGTTTCTCGCCTCGCCACATTCTTCAAATACATTACACGACATTCCGTGCGGTTTTTTTTCTCGCTAGCGATGCGCACTGCACTGCACTGCAGTGCATCTGACGCATTTCATCGCAGTTATCTGACGTATTCGAGTAGGTACGATGTAAACTGTGATAAGTGTAGACTAATTATTACCGAATAGACGAAAATAAGCCGAAACGTTTCTGTGTTTAACAAACTGCAGTAAGATACGTAAAGAAGTGCATGTGCATGCGCATGTGCATGTGCAAGTTTGAAATATAAGAAGTGCATGTAGAGTGTAAGGAAAATGGGATGAAGAAAGCTGCAGATAATTTAGCGGGGTCTCCGAGCAGGGTGTGCATGTCTGCATTATGTAAAGAAAAGCCCCCCCCCCCAAATGACTTTGTAAATTGAGCGATATGTCTGAAAGTTGGCGCCACCATGACAGACCCTCGACACAGAGACGCACCGTGCCGTTTCGGCCTAATACATTCGCTATATGGAAGGTTGACGGTGTGAGGGGAAGAGAAAACGAAAAAAACAACAACAGACAAGTCGATAAATCGATCGTGAACCCGGACGCGATTAATAATGTGAAGAAGAACGAAGAAGAAGCGCGCAGGCGCCATCCAGACACTTAAGACCGACCGGGCCCCAGACACTTAAGACCGACCGGGCCCCAGACACTTAAGACCGACCGGGCCCCAGACACTTAAGACCGACTGGGCCCAGACACTTAAGACCGACCGGGCCCAGACACTTGAGACCGACCGGGCCCCAGACATTTAAGACCGACCGGGCCCAGACACTTAAGACCGACTGAGCCCAGACAACATTTACACGTCTGGACGCCTTCGTGGACCCTGGAAAGCGTCCGTGCGGGCAAAAGTGGCAGTGCTGGTGGTGATGACGGGGTCCTCACGGCTGTGAGCCGGGTCGACGAGTCCGATGCAGCAGCTCCGCCTTGGACGGTGGGATGGAGCTCAGATTGAGTTCAGGTGGCACCACCAGCACCGGCAACGGGTAGTGGACGTCACCCGTTGCGTTTCCCGTGGCTGAAATCACAAACAAAAAATCATTTCAAAAATAACCTCGACGTGCGCTCCAAATGCAGTTCAACAAAAAATGCAGTTCAACAAAAAAAAGGGCACGAAACAAACTCCGGTGACATAATTTCAAACGATTCCTCTCATTATTAATTAGATGAACGAACCACTGGCCTTAAATAAACCTACAGATAGTTGTTAGAGGAAACTTAATCCGCTCAAGAAAAAAAAGATATTTTTACGCGAGCACCAATTGAACAAGCAAAGCGTAAACCATTTTTTAATGCAGTGTTGTTTCAGAAACTTTATAAAATCGAGTTTTTCCTCCTGATTATAAAGATTTTTTGGAGGATGTTTTAATCCGCCGATTCAGGCATTAGCTTTTTGGAACACTCATTTGTCTCATTTTGATGCGTTTGTGTAGACGCTACGAACACTTACAGCACAGATAGCTCGGACAGCATTTCCCGTTCAGCGGCAGCTTCCAGCAGTGCTCCAACGGCAACGAGTCCGTCGTGCACATGATGTCCGCGCAGAATATCTTCCTATCCTTGCAGGCACACAACGGTTTGCAGGGGTCATTGCTCACAATCTCATCCACTTCATTGCAGGCTGAAAAATGACCCGAAAAAGGGTTCCACAGCCCGTTTCTCATGTCTTCCCGTGTGCAATCTTAACTACTCCCACGCTCGGACAATCAAACCCAGACACTCAGACACCCAGACATCCAGACACCAAGGCCACCAAGACATTCAGTCACCCAGACATCCAGACACCCAGACATCCAGGCTCCCAGACATCCAGACATTCAAACACCCAGACACCCAGACACCCAGACATCCGGGCTCCCAGACATCCAGACACCCAGACCTCAGACACCCAGACAACCAGACACATCTAATAAAAGCGGTGAAAAAGCTTACCAGACAGTCCCATAATTCCGGTGGTGTTAGACTGGGTCGTCTCGTTTCCTCCAGTCAAGGTCACTGCCGTAGTATTGACCCCTTCTGACACCGTGTCTGGATCACGGCTGACTGTAGGCAAGGCGAAGACAAGCCCCGCAGACAAAACTCCCACCAGGAGCAGTTTCAGGCAAGTTTCCATTTTCAGACAACAAAAGGTTAAGGTTTATCTATCCTGTGACAAAGTTGACAACAAAGAGGTTAACAACTCCCGTGGCGGAAGCCAGTCTTATTATCCAAAGACAACCGTGAAATTATTCCACAATGTTGGGATTGCAACTATGTAGAGAGAGAGAGACAGAGAGAGTGTGTGAAATTGAAGAGGCGAGACGACGACGACGACTTTAGTGTGTTTGAGTGGAGGAAAAAATGTGGAATGAACTGCGGAGGAGTTTAAATAGAGATGTTAGTGGGAGAGTGTGATATGTCTGTCAATAAGATCATGCCGCGCTGTCAGAACTGCGCACACGGGTAAGTAATGGTGTGATTTATGGGGAACCCAGCTTTTGGCGGTTGCGACCATGCAGCGCCCCTCCAACAAAAACGTGAACTAATGCCAGCGACCTAATGGAGACGATGGATGCCTTCGTTAACAAACGATTTTAATCGGCGCATCGGGACTAATTGACTTTTGGGAAGAAGATATTTATATTCGGGCGTTGATCGGCAGACCTGCTGAC
>LRSR01001266.1:0-29552 GCA_001579985.1 Hypsibius dujardini | reverse complement strand
GCAAAATTTTGCACAAATCGGAATAGAATATAACCGTGCACACGTACGCAATGCGACTACAGAATTCGTCCCCGAAAACGTTAAAAAATGACAGCGAACCCATGGTCGTTCACTCGTGGTCGAATGTCTTGTAGTTTCTCCAAATCACGGACTTCCCATGCCGAACGAGGACTTGTACCTCGTCGTCCACGGTGTCCGTAACGGCGCACTGTGGTATCTGGACCATTTTCACTTTCTTTCCGAACTTCATGCGAATAAACTTTCCATCCGTGTTGTTGGCCTGCTCTCCGTCGACGTGCTGATACGTCGGCGCGGCCGGCTGGAAACTCTTCGGTAGAGAGCTACGAGAGCACCGCGACGGCGACTGGGTCTGCCATCTGACATGCCGCGGTATGACAAATCCTCTTACCCGAGCAGGAACTGCACTCTCCTCTTCATGCTCATAGTTTTGAGGGGCATTCATGTCATCGGCCTGAGTGGGATGCAGCCCAAGACCGTTCAGAGTAATGTTACTTGACGCCTGGTAGTGATGATCGGTGGGGGTGGCCTCAAACAGGTTCTGCCATATCCTCCGACCCAGTTCGGAAAAGTCTTTGGGTTGAAGCTTCGCACTTTCTGAAGGATTCTGTAGTAGGTTTGCAGCATTGGTAAGAGTAATGGGAGCATTCCTTCTTGGTGGTCCTAAACGTTCAAAACAACGCAGTCCCGTACTAATATTTTACTTGGTGGTGTCTGTCATATATGTGTCTGTCTGTCTATCTGTCTGTTTGTCTGTCTGTCTGTCTGTCTGTCTGTCTGTCTGTCTGTCTGTCTGCCTAACAGCATCCCCGAAGCATACCTGAGGTATTCTGATTATGCGATTTCGGAATTGGCGGAGAATATCTGACTCCTCGTCCGCCTCCGTCCTCCTTTCTGCCTGTTCGACCGCTTGTTTCTTCTTCACGGTGGGCAACAGGTGATAAAGATGCGCTCGGTACGCAGTGGTTCTCACGTTCTCTTGCTTGTCTATCCTCCTGGTGACCTTCGTTATGTTTCGAACGTTTATGATATGGCGGTGGAGACGACCGCGGAAGAAGGACCTTGTCGATTTTTCGAGTCACCGCATCTCGATCACTCAGATCACCGGACGAGCTCGGATTGATGCCGGAGAAGCCCTGCTGCCGATCCTTTCCATGAACACAGGACGAGTGGGACTGATCCGTCTCACACTGCCACAATCAGCATTTATGCCTCTTAATTAAACGATGTGCGTTCTACATCAACCCTTACGTGTATTAGCTGGTCTGGACCGGCTTTTATTCCGTCGAAAATAATGGAAGGCTGTCGAACCGGATCTCGGTGGTTGCCCGATCCACTGGGCCGATTCCCATGGTTCTCCTTCCGTCCGTCGTTGCTGGGACAGTTGTAGTAGGCATTACTGGACGTCGAATATTTTCTATTATCGATGTTGTCGCTTCGGCTAGTCATGCGGAAATCGTGACTGGGCAGCGGTTCAGGCTTTCTCTTACCGCACTGAAGAAAACGTTCACTCCATAATTATTCAAAAGAAAAATCATCCAAAAAATGGTTCAGATGATTCAAACTTGCATGACTTACTTTTTGGCAGGTGGCACTGCGAGCGGCTGTATTCGGATTGGGTCGCTGATTTTCCGACTGAGCTTCCGTCGCAGAATCTGGGGGAATACGATATCGTCGACCGGCGGGAGAAGCAGCACGATGGCCGTCCTGCGCGGCAGGCATTTCAGAAAAATTATATGTACGTAAGCACACTCGGCCAAAGAATTCTCTCTCTTGCACGGTCGGCTGAGGCAGATATGTTCACATAATCGGAAAGCGCTATGAAGGGTCTTGGCAAGGTCAATCGACGACTTCAATGAGGGACTTCCAATCCCTAATTGTCTGCAGTTGAAGAGCGTGGCTTTTCCTGGTTAGCAACAAGGACTCGCGCCGAAACTGATAGTTGATTCTGTCACTGACTTGAAAAAATAAAGTGTAGACCAAGTTCGTCTCAGGGGAGTATGTGTCCACCGCAGAAGGCCGCTAACATATGCAGCCCCCCCCCCTGCAGCCACCCCTGCGAAGCTGTGTTGAATACATGACGTGGACTAATTTTACCGACACATGAACTTTAAAGGTCATCGTGTAAAATTATTTTAGTGAAAATAAGTTCAATAAGGAGCTCGGCGCGCAGTCGCGCTTAAAGTAAATTGGATTACACCCCACCCAACCGGGGTTGACCATCACCATCGGTACAGGTCGTCCGTATTGAACTGACTGCGCCACCCGGCGTAGAATCTCCCATCCATACGAGGTAAAGGCCGTTAACCAGGCCGCTTTTAGAAATCGTAACTTAACCAGGCCGGTTTTTTCAAAGTTGATTTCCCGGCGCTGCAGTGCTGCCATGCCATAACAGATGGCTTGAAAACATTCAGAAAAAATCTCTGGCCCATTTTAGTTCGTTTCTAAGCCTCACGGTTCGAATTTGAATCCAAAAAAAGGAAGAGAAGAATCTCAATGGAGAAGTGTGCAAGTAGTCCGGTAGAGGCGCCACTTCGGTTCCATCTCCCTGGGTTGACTTCGCAAAAACGACTTATGCGCCACCTGTTAGCCTGCCGGCCTGGTTAACGGCCTTTACCTCGTACTGATCACACCCAGCTTCACAGCTGACTGACAAGGAAATGAGACAACTCTGGACGGCGAATTTCTTTATATCTGTTGGCTGTTACCGATGCACTCTTGCCTGGTCTCTTCGATTCCGTCGAGAAAATCGGCAGAAAACCAGAACTACTATTTTAAATTAAACAAAAACTGACCAGTGGTAGTATATAGAGGGCGCTGTCTCTGTTACTGAAACATGTACTGATTGATTATTTGATTTTGAACGGACTGATCGATTGAATAAACGCAGACACATTTTATTAATTGATTAATTCACAGACATTGACAGCGCCCCCTATATGCCACCACTAGTCAGTTTTTATTTATTTAAAATAGTAGTTCTCGTTTTCTGCCGATTTTCTCGATGGAATCGAAGAGACCAGGCAAGAGTGCATCGGTAACAGCAAACAGATATAAAGGAATTCGCCGTCCAGAGCGGTCTCATTTCCTTGTGAGTATCATATAATGTCGCTGTCGCTTGCTAGAGATGTTGCACCACAGCGTCAGTACTGTCTTTTTACTGCTTCAAATTTGCGTCCTCCGGCCGCACAATCTTCGGATGATTCGGATTGTTGTTTAGCAAAAATTGCGACAAATGGGTTACTGGCTCGGCAGGCTTAACGGTTGCCATATCGTAAAACGCATCTAACAACGTCGGCAGCATCTTCTCTCGGAAGTATGCGTCAATCTGTATTCTCTCCTGGCTGACATCAGCCGTGGGTCCGTTCAGTGTATCACTGAACCGCGGGAAGAAATGCTGGATATTTCTAACTGCCATTTTGTAAGACTCTACAAGAAAAGCAGGAACCATTCGGGCGTCGGTAATGTCTGTTGACTGACTGACTGAGGCAGTGAACGTACCAGAGACCGCCAGCACGTTAAACGCGCCAACATCGCCGAATCTCGCTCGAATAGAATTCGGTTGCTTTTTCCTCGCATCAACCGGATCATCTGGACCAATGATCTCGCTCATCAGTTCATAGGCCCTTTCATGTGTCAGGAGAAGAACCATGGCCGTGCCCAATAGTGCCTGTATTCGGTTCTCTGTGTGAAGGTTATCTGCCGCCACCTTGCCGGCCTCATCCTTGCAAAGGTACCATGCTTCATCCACGTTAATTTCAACGTAACGCTCCCCGACAATCCGAAACCCGGCGTCTTTTAGGAGCTGAACAATCTTGATTCGGTTCACGACGGCGTGCGGTTTGATGATGGCCACTGTATATTGCATGGTGTCTCGTCCAGGAAGGTCTTGGCATTCAAATCAACTAGCCTTGCAGTCAAGCGAAGTTGGAGGAAGTGACGATTTCGATGTTAAAGATGGCTCGGATGATTGGGTGTTCGGGCAGGGCAGATTGAAGCTCGTTTTGAAATGTCGACTTTTGAGCATCTAATCCAGAGGGAGATTCTCTAGGCAACCTTGACTATGTGTCCTTCAGTCTCTAGGGCTTTATTGCCCGAATTATGGATGCTTTGCATCACAGAGTGAATGTCTCGTGGCTTTTTTCGAAACCTTTTACTCAATAGGGTAGGCGTAGTTGCTGGACAAGACCGTGACATCTATCGCCCAAGATTGCATTTCTTTTCCCTCAAGCTTCAGTTCTCTCCAGCCTGGTAACAGCTGGTTGCCTCCCCACGGTCACAGTCACAGTCACAGTCACAAATGGGTCTCGCAAAAAATCTTATCTCTGTCAGATTCGGTTTTAGTTTTTCGATTTCGTAACTCTTTTTGTTGTACAATAATCCGTTCCAGTAATTTCCGTTTTCAAAAACGGTTTTAAATTTTCTACAACTTTTGCCTATTCCGTTAGTTAAAATGCTAGTACAATCAAAACCGAAATAGTTAACGGCAGGCAAGCTTGCGCACCAATAGAAACTGACGGTGCGCCATCGAGGCGAAAGTCTCGAATACGAATACGGCTAATCTTTGGGGCTTTGTGGAGGTCTTGCGGCCCAAAATGAGGACATTCACATTCTGCACGTTCGACTACTCAGCTGAAGTCAAGATGTGTGCATTTCAATCTTGACTGGAAGTAGAGGTTAAGGAGTGCGAAAAGCACGTGATTGTTAATTATTTCTGTTTCGATTGTAGAAAGATGATGGAAAGATTTTTAACCGAGTAATCTGCGTATAGTTGAAAAAGTACGCCATACCGGCGAACAGTCGGATCATAAACTGCAGCCGCCTCTTTTCCAACATCTGTTATTCAGAGCGAGAAACAAGACCGACCGACTCTAGTGGTATTCGCCGTGTTCGACGGCGGCCACTCCTAAAGTTTCACTTTTTGTTCTTCTTCCTTCCCTTGCGTGTGATAGACTCTCCGCGTATCCTCAAATGCCGGATAGTTTAAACTGGCTGCCGTTTGGTGCCCATGCACCGTTCTTTCCCAAGAGGTGGACAGAGTCTGTATTTATTACAGGGTATTTTTATGGCAAGGTAAGAATTTAAATTGCTTGACCCCTGCGCTCAGTGTGCCATTTCTGACTACCCGAGCGCCTCGGTCTTACGTTAGACAGACACACCGGCAGACATGTGCACGGAAATGTAGACCGAGAGACAAATAGAGAAACGGATAGAATAGGGGCAGGCAGACAGACAGACTGATATAAAGGCAAGCAGGCGGGCAGGCGGGCAGGCAGGCAGGCAGGCAGGCAGGCATGCAGACAGGCAGACAGGCAGACAGGCAGACAGGCAAACAGGCAAACAGGCAAACAGGCAAACAGGCAGGCAGGCAGGTAGACAGGCAGGCAGGCAGGCAGGCAGGCAGGCAGGCAGGCAGGCAGGCAGGCAGGCAGGCAGGCAGGCAGGCAGGCGGGCAGGCAGGCAGGGTCCCATTGTGCCATTCTTGGTTAGCAACAAAAATATCAAACAACAAGAAGTGAGCATCGGGGGATATGTAGGGTGTAGTGTAAACTGTCTGTCCAGCCCGGCTGGCGTAAATTGCCTTTCAATCTGTATTACCCTACATATCATTCACAAAAGTTGACCCAGTTTGTTTGAGACACCATGCCGAAATCGGTCCGGAAAGACTCTGGCATCAACCCCGTCCTTGACCCGATCCGAGCGCCAGCACCCCGCGATGCCCCCGTCCCGCTCGCACCCTCAGCCACGGCGAACCCACGACCCACGGCGAACCCCGCCACGGGACCTGTCATCGCTGGACTGACTCGTGTCGCCCTGCCGAACATCGATGCCATCATTGAGCAGCCGCCCAGACGAAGGTCCTCCATCATGGCGTCCGGATTCACCGGGCAGGATGTCCCACGGATCGGTAAGGTGAGCGAAGCCAAAGACCCGCAAGAGCGCGAGGCGCGCTTCATCGCCAAGTGCCGGGCGTGTTGCACGATCTACGATCTGGCGGACACGACGCGTGACCAGCCGGGCAAGGAGATGAAACGTGCGACACTGCAGGAGCTGTGCGATCTGCTCCGCTCGACGCGGGGTATTCTGTCGGAGCCGCTCTATCCGGAGCTGATTCATCTGGTGGCGGTCAACGCCTTCCGATCCTTGCCGCCGTTGAATCCCAATATCATTCCGGAGTTCGATCCGGTCGCGGAGGCGGAGGAGCCGGCCATGGAGGTGGCGTGGCCGCATCTGCAGCTGGTCTATAATGTCTTCCTCAGCATGCTGGAGTCTCCGGACTTCAACGTACGGTAACACTGAACCATGTGCGAGAAGGGTTTACCATTTTAATTACACTGACAGTGTCAAATTAAAAACCTGTATTTAAAGAGCCGCCGTGAAATTAGTTTTTAACTATTTGTCAGGTGCCCAAGATATTTAAAATAAAACGCATTAAATTTCAAAATGAATAAACCATTTGAAATACGCCTGATTTCCGACATCAAGCCTCTAGGGAAAGGGGCATTTATTTATAAATAAATAAATATATATTTTTTAAATATATATATAAATATAGATATATTTATAAATGAAATTAAAAACGGTAATGTCTAATGAGTCATCAACGGGATATCAGTGTATCGATGAAGGGATGACGGAGCTGTCTAATTGAGATGTAGTTGGTTGATTTCAGGCTCAACTGGCCGTCCAGTACATCGACCACACCTTCGTGCTCCAGCTGCTGCAGCTGTTCGACAGTGAAGACCCGCGTGAGCGCGACCTCCTGAAAGCCATCATCCATCGGATGTACGGGAAATTGCTAATGTTACGCACCTACATCCGCAAGCAGTTCAACAACATCTTCTACCGCGTCATCTACGAAGTGGGACGTCACCAAGGGCTGGCGGAGATCCTGGAAATCCTCGGCAGCATCATCAACGGCTTCGTTGTGCCGCTGCGGGAGGAGCACCGTCTGTGCCTGTTGAAAGTTCTGCTGCCCCTTCACAAAGTAGCTGGCCTCGTGCAGTTCCACCCTCAACTGGCGTATTGCACGGTGCAGTACCTGGAGAAAGATCCAAACCTCTCGGCGGATTTACTCCATCACTTTTTACGACTTTGGCCCAAGACGGACGGCGCGAAGGAGGTCATGTTCCTCAACGAGCTGGAGGAGCTGCTCGATGTGCTGGAACCGGAGCAGTTTGCCAAGATTATGGTGCCGGTGTTCAGTCAATTGGCGCTGAGTGCGTCCAGCCCGCATTTCCAGATTGGGGAGCGGGCGTTGTTCTTTTTCGGGAACGATTACATACGAGGACTGATGAAGAACCACTCGGCAGTGCTCTTCCCAATCCTGTATCCGGTGCTGTATAAGATCAGCACGGGACATTGGAATAAGTCCACACAGAGTCTGGCTTATCATACGTTGAGGATGATGATGGAGATCGATCAACGGACATTCGATCGCTGCATCAATATTCACTCGTAAGTACTAGAAAGGGGCGGAGCTACGGGGTCTTTGGATTGACGGTTATGGAATACGTCTGCCCTCGGTTAGGTTTTGCGTCAATGAATTCATCTGAAAAGGCATTTTATTCTAGCGCAAAGTCGGTTGAAGAAAAGGACGCTGCAGAAAGACGGCGTCACTTCGAGCTGATGCAGAAGATCTACCGGATAGCCCAGCGGTCACCGATGTACCCTCAACTGGCTAAGTCGCTCAACATACGGCCACCAAGTATGGAAGACTACGTGGACCGACGTAACGTCTCCATGAAGTACGAAAACTGGAAAGTGACAGAAGATGAGCTGAAAACCCGAGAATCCCAGACTGCAATCGATCGACCGAATTGCGAACGAAACGACCTCCTCGGTGGCCGGCGACGATCGATGAGTGCCCCCGTGACGCAATCAGCCGCTCCGCCCACTCAAATGGCCAGTGTGACAAACCCTTTCACTGGCTCACCGAGGCCATCACTGCCTCTGCAGAGCATCCTCAGCGGGACGGTTTCCGGGTTGAAATCGTCCAACACTGCTGTGCCGGCAGTCACCGTCGCACCGTCGAATCCGGAGAAGAAAAAGTCGGAAGATTCACAAAGCCTCTCGCAGTCAAGCCTCAAATCAGCCTTCTCCTCGCTGACGAGGAAAACGTCCGGCTCCGCGGATAAATCGAAAAAGTGACGGTGCAATGCACCTTCCGTTGAACGGTCTTCTTGCATGTCCGAATGTCTTGCATGAACGGTCCGTATGTTTTTTTCGTCTACAATTTCGGTCCTCGGGCGAATGACTAAAGGTCGCCAAGTGTGACAATGTGAAGTCCTCATTCAACTGCCAGGCAACATGCATCAAATGATGCGATCTCACTAAAGATTTCCGCTAATTCGACATACTCAAAGCTATCTTAACCTACAGATAGAACACCCTTCCGTCTAAATCATTCCGTCTAGATCCAGAGCGCTCTTCCGTCTAGATCCAGAGCGCTCTTCCGTCCAGATCCAGAGCGCTCTTCTGTCTAGATCCAGAGCGCTCTTCTGTCTAGATCCAGAGCGCTCTTCTGTCTAGATCCAGAGCGCTCTTCTGTCTAGATCCAGAGCGCTCTTCCGTCTAGATACAGAGCGCTCTTCTGTCTAGATCCAGAGCGCTCTTCCGTCTAGATCCAGAGCGCTCTTCCGTCTAGATCCAGAGCGCTCTTCTGTCTAGATCCAGAGCGCTCTTCCGTCCAGATCCAGAGCGCTCTTCCGTCTAGATCCAGAGCGCTCTTCCGTCTAAATCATTCTCTCTAGATCGTTCCGTTTAGATCGAGGTTTGATTCGTTTGTCCGTGACTTAAGCACAACCTGCGAATCCGATATGGTCTCCAGTTTCCAAAATATTTTCATCGTGATCACTTTGTAACATGGTCATTCGGTCCACGGAACCGGGCGGGGACATGACCCGTCAGAAGCTCGACCGAATCATGACCGATACCGACTCCAGGTCTTCTCTTGTGGGGCGAGACAAAAAGAACCACGAGAAAGCGTGGTATGCAAAGTATCTCCTTCGTTTTGGCAACGGTCTTCGCGTCAACCGTCGAGCTGAACGCGAACTCACCGTCACCCATTCAGCGCCGGTGATTCCGTCAGCCAGTCGACGGTCAGTCTTCTCAGATGTTAACGCTTCCGAGACCGGATCTCTGGGAGGAGCTTTACCAAGAAGACACGAAACAGGTATGTCCATTTCCACTTCCAATTCCAATTCCAATTCCAATTCCATTTCCATTTCCATTCCCATTCCCATTCCCATTCCCATTCCCATTCCCATTTCCATTTCCATTCCCATTTCCATTTCCATTTCCATTTCCATTTCCATTTCCATTTCCATTTCCATTTCCATTTCCATTTCCATTCCCATTCCCATTCCCATTCCCATTCCCATTCCCATTTCTATTTCTATTCCCATTTCTATTCCCATTTCCATTTCCATTTCCATTTCCATGGAGTAATTTAATTATGCAAGAGTTAATTACTTCGGCCGTGACAATTTTACACAACGATTTCGCTCAGTTCAGGAGCGTCTCCTGTGTTTCAGATCAGCATGAAGCTTTCGTCGCGAGAGACCCGAATGGATTCCAGGAGTCTGCTGCGGCATGTGCGTGTAACGTGCGAAACGCTCGACCATAACTCGTTACGTTTGTCGTGTGTTTAATTTCAGTGAGCCATGCCACTTCGTTGAAGCAGAAGATGAGGCAGTTGGCAGCACGGCAATACCAGGTTGAAGGTCGTACAAGTTCCACTTTGGTCATGCAGGGCTAAATAACGCGAATCATGCTAAACAGATTCGTTTTCGTCTCTCTTACAGCCGAAAGTTTGTTGATGAACATAAACGGCAGGATCAAATCAAGGGGCAAAACCGATTCGGATTCATCTGCAGTGACTGTCACAGCAACCGCGTCACGATCTAAAATAAATAAAAGCAAACGAGGTAAAACCAAACTGGAGAGAAGGAAGGCGCTCCGTCAGATCCTCAAAAACGCCGGGGAATATATCGATGGCGTGAAGAAATGTAACGAGATCTTGCTTGCTCTGCCACCACTGCCACCGCTGCTACCGCTGCCACCGCTGCCACCGCTGCCGTTCAAGTCGGAATATGTGGAGAAGTGGCTGACCGATTCGTCAAGCGATTTCACTCCCTCCGATCCCGATCAGCTGGCCTGCTCGGAAATGGCCCGACCCGATGAGAAATCCTCAACGCAAGTTTCCTCAAGGTCAACAACGCTGAAGTCGGAAGACACATCCGACGGGGGAACTACCCACACAAAGGCGGAGAACGGGAAAACAAAGAAGACGCACAAAAAGACGAAGAAACGGAGAAACGAACCGCTACGAGGCTTGAGTATGGGCACGATATGTCCGGTTCATTCCTGCACCTGTACGGTCAATAAAGATCAACCCAACGCACACTCCTCCGCCTGCCCGTCCAACACGGTCAATAACGTGGCCGGAACCCTAAAAGAGCGACTCTTCCACGTCATACCTTCATCTTTATCACTAGTGACTAAGACGGAAGAAGCGGAAAACGTTAAATTCGAGCCGTCAATCGCTCCGTTTACCTCGCTGAGCGGTATGGACTTTTTCGACCCTTTACCCCGGACAGACATGTCCGTTGCAACACCGGGACATTTGTTGGATGATTTCGAATTCTCCATTTCACTGGAAGACCCTCCCTCTGTTAGCTCCGTGCCCATAGAAAGATTGGAGTCACCCTTGGCGATATTGTCGATTCCGGCCGTTGAACCCTTAGCCACCGTAAAAGCAACACCGATTTCGGTCCTACAGAAAGACGAGATGATACCGGCGGTATTGACCGCGGACTGTTCACCGGAGTGTATTATGGACCGCACCAGCAATCCCGGGCGCGGTCTCTTCTACTTCGGATTCCGCCTCAACAGCCGGGTGCGTCGGAAGCTTAGTTCGTACATTTTTAAACGAAAACCACTGCACTACGCTAAGCTGTCCCGGAGAGCCTCGAGAATCAGTGTTGAGGCTCAGACAGCTCCGGAGGACGTTCCCGCCGCGAGCGAATCGGCGACGGAGGTGCCGATTGAAATAGCCCAGTCCGTGGCACTTCAAGGTTTGGACAAACAAGGGATTGAGAAGCCGGACCCGCTGTTGGCAGCGGTGGTCAGTCAGAATAAAGAGCTCGTAGCCAGTATCGCCAATATTTTTGCCACCCTGCAGAGCCACGTTCAGCGTGCGGATGATGATCGGCGGTATATGACTACCTTCATGCAAGGGTCAATCAACGAAGTGGCGGCCGTTCGGAAAACACGCGACACGGCCTGCTCCCCAGCGGAATCGCAGAGCCAGCTCTCGGTGCCTGTACGACCGAGCCGGTCGAAAAAGCGTCTGCTTGAACATCTTTCACAGACCAAAATTATGTCAGACCGTGCTGATCGGCTAACCGTTAGTCCCTCGGTTGAAACAAAGTTGTTGTCAGACCGTGCTGATCGGTTAACCGTTAGTCCCTCGGTTGAAGCGGCTTTTCACAGTTTTCCATCAGAGCAACGGGAACCGATTGAGCACACGAAGAACGCGGAGTTGCCAAAAGTGCATCCTCGGAAGTCTTTGAGCAGACCGTCAGAAGCTTCAACCCCTGCCACTGTCTGCCAGCAGCGACAGACACCCAGAACATTCACGTTGAGTCTGAGTGGTTCCAAGTCTGAGCAAATCCGATTGTCCAACTCGAAGGAAGTGTTTGCCTGTGACAAAGAGGAGGAGGATGTGAAGTACAGTACGGTCATGCAGTCATGCGTGGAGAGTCATGTTGCCAAACATGCGGTTAGTTCTCACGACGAACCGGACGGCGCGCCTGAGGATCCGGAAGTGGTCAGCGAGACATCCACAAAGACTGCGAAGTCATCGACGACAGGGTTGGTGTTGAGTTCGTCGGCAGTTAATACGGTCGAACATTCGTGCGACGCGGCGGAACTGTCGAGCGACAACTCAGCCGTCTACGGAACGGCACGGACCGACTTTGCCCAGAGCATTCTCAGCCTGAATACAAAAAAATTGCGCAAGAGCTCGAGCCATGTGGACTATGCCAGTAGCACGACGCCCGCGGACATGCAGACCAGGGATGTGGGAAGATCCACGTCAAAGGTCGACGCCAAAACGGACCGTGGCAAAGTCAAACGCCGTCCAAAACCTGCGGATGGTCATGCTCCGTCGGAGCGCAGTACTGAATCCTTGTTTCTAAGCCCTGGTGTGCTTGATTCGGGGGACTCAGACACGACAGACTCGGGATTGAAAACGGCAGGTCTAGGTACGGTACAGCTCCTCAGAATATTCCTCCGTATGCGTGAATTTGGGTGCTCCGTTTTTCAGCAGCACCATCTCCGCGGAGCCTGTCTCAAAAGGAAAAAAGTTCGCTCATTAAGCAGTCGGCATCAGCTGACGACGCCGAGCATGGGTTCTACATTTCAAGCAGCAGTTCCGGTATGACATCAGCTGTGCAGAGCGTGAAGTCAGAAAAGCACCAGAAACCGGCAGAACGTCTCAAATTGGATCCTCCAGCAGCCGCTAATTTCAGACTGGAAGCCTCATGCCAAACATCCGGGAGCCACTTGTCGGCAGTGGGACGTGAGGAAGTACGACTTGATCCAACGCTGGTGGTAACGGGGAGTCCTCCGTCGGAGACGGCCACAAAACCGACGGCAGCAACACGGTCGACAATTGGTCGATCGAACACGTCGCAGAAGCACGATTCCGATGCTATTAAGACTCTGCTGGGGACAGATGCCTTCAGGGTAAACATCTCGGACAGCACCATGGTGGACAGTGAGACGTTTCATCCAGCCCGTTCAAATAGTCAGACGGGCAATGAAGACGCAGCGATGATGGAAGCGCCGTCGAAGCTGAATGTGAGTAGTTTTAACGACTCTTTGTCAGAGAAGAGTAGAAAGACGTAACCGTGTTTTTGAGTTACCCTAAAAAGTTCGAGCAAACGGTGTTCAAACAAAAGTTTGTTGAGCGACCTAGTCTTACGCCGAAGGAGAAGATAGCGTGCCGACTGCATCAAACTGAACGGGCTGCTGGGGCTGTCGAGAGCTCTGACGAACAGGCCGGATTTTCAGGTCGTTCCTGAAGCTTTAGTCAGACTCCAACGGTCCGTTAACGACTCGCGCTCGGACTGCGAACAACCCTCCGTCTAAGCTTCGTATAGTCATTTCGTCCTGTGCCAAAACCTTCGGAGCTTCCGAACGTCCGTCAAAGCACCCAAAAGGCTTCGGTAACTGTCCGATCTTCTGGGATCTGCACACGGTCTGTGAACGCGCCGAACACTTTGAGCTGTCTCTAAGCTCGAAAGAATATTCAGCCGTTTTTCCATTAACCGGTCACTTTCTCCATCCAAAATCCGGATACTTTTTTTCTGTAAACGCTCCGGTAGGTTTCGACACTCCGTCCATGAAGTCGGAGCTATGCGGCTGTCTTTCGAAGATCCGAAGACCGTTTGGTTGTTTGAAAAGTGTCCGGAGGCCGCTGGTTGCATTAGGGACCTCCGTCAGAGCCAAGCATTGAAATTGAAGTTGCCTGCAGCACTTTTAAGATTTGAATACCATCAACCGTCGACTTAAGTTCCAGGCGGTCACTCCGTTCGTGAAAGGTCCCGAAATCCTTCAGTTTACCGAAAATACTCCAGTCACCTGACCAGGGTCTGGGTAGAGCCCAGCCTGACACCTTGCGCCCGTTCAAATTGGTCGCGCCAGTTGTTATTTTTGGGTTTGGCCAAAATAAAGCGGGTTCTTCTTAAATACCCAGCCATTTTGATCAAGAAAGCGTGTCTTGACCGCTTGGTCCAAAAAATTGTTGCTCGAATAAGTGTTTCACTTTGAACGGACACATTTTCAGTATTTTCTCCATATTTCGAACCAGTTTTTTTTCAGGTTGTATGTGACGCGGAGCGCATGTTTGAAGCCGAGCTCCAGGAGAGACTCCATGACCTGCAAGTGGAAAATGGAGCTCCAACACCCTTAATCGAACTGCTAGAGTACGTTTTCTACCTCCTCGGATTGCGTGGCATCCAGCCCGAAGAGGATCTCTTCTTACCGTCCTGCCACGTGGAAGATTCGATGATCCTTTGGAACGCCTGGAAATCAAAGGTCTTCACATCCTCCGGACACTCCGGACAGGAAGCAGCTGAGCTCAGTGAAAACTCGCCCGATTCAATCAGAATGTTTGCTTTCCACTCGATCAACCGCCTTTTCCACTTTCTCTCCACTTACTGTACCGTTCCAAATTGGGAGTTTACGTCAGTGAGCCGAGCGGTTCTGGAGACGAACGGCGACATCAAGGCTCTCTACGAATTGTTCCACTCTGGAACCCTTGAAATTCCGGCAGATCGGCCGAAATTCTTCACGACGAGTGCCGTGCACAATCGGAAAAACTTACGATTGTTCATCATGAATACGTTTCGATCCGATACGGAAGGTCGACTGGAGTCGATACAACGCCAAAAGTGCCTGTTTTACGTGCATCTCTTCAAAAACGACGCAATCACTCGGCCCACTGCTGATCAGATCGCGGAATACCGCGGACTCCTTCGGTCATTTGAAATGGAAGAACTGCTTGCGTTTAACCGGACCGATGAGATCTTTATCGATGTCACCGGTACGAAACTGTTAATGTTCAAAGGAAACACGTGTACGTAAAAGTTTGTAACAGTATGTAACAGAATGTAACAGTGACTTGCATTGAAAGAATGAAGGATAATGGAGGAATTAGATCAGTAACAGCTGTTCAAACACGAACATGAAACGGTGAATTGAAAAATCCATTACTAATGACCAATTTGTCCTGCAGTGCAACAGTGGATGTCCACCCACGATGCTCATCTCGAGGACTCTGCCGCGGACGCCGAATTTCAGCTGCTTCGAGAGGAGACCAAACGCTGGCTTTCCCAGACCACACTCATCAATTCTCGCAACCGATACGGACCGCTCGGCGGGCTGAAAATGATGGCGGCAAAGTATCTCAAAGGGGTCTTGGGAAATATGTCGCACGAACACCGCACCTTCGTGTCCAGTATTCTTCAAATCGAACAGGACCCGAAAACACTAGCGTGGACGCCAGCGGACAATTTCCTCGATCAGGTTGAGGCCAACGGGTTAGATAAAGCCGTTCGGGATTACATCGTGCCGTATCGGTTTGTCGGTGGATTCAATCTGCCCCATCAGAAGACCGCGGTCTCCCGGAAAGAAGAGGAACGGCAGGAGACCTTCAACATTTTGGAGGAAATCTGCGTGCAGGAATCCATATCCAATAATCGGCTGGCGCAACAGGCCCCCGCATCACCGAAGGCGGACCTGAAGGCCTTATCGCGGACGCAGTTCTATAAGCAGCAGTTGAAAGACCCCGATATACGGAAACATCTTTTGGCTAAGGGGCAGCCACTCACTTGGGATAAGGGGCAGTCACATCTTTTGGCCAAGGGGCAGTCACATCTTTTGGCTAAGGGGCAGTCACTCACTTTGGCTAAGGGGCAGTCACTCACTTTGGATAAGGGGCAGTCACTTCCTCCGTTTGGGAATGGCGGTGCGGCACGGAGAACGGGAGCTGGAATCGGTGTGAACCATACTGAGATGTATGAAAAAGTTGAGAGGTATCTCAGAAATAGCCACGCCCATCAAGACGTCAAGTCGGACCAGCCTTCAAACGTCCAAACAACGGTAGATTCGTTTTCGAAATTAATTTGCATGTTCTGTGTGTGCTAATGGGTTTGTCATTTCAGGCTGGAGACCAACGACGAAGAACTGAGAGGGCACAAACAGAGTCCAGCGTTGCCACATCCAGTGATGGGAGCTTATCAGTTAGCCTGGCCGTGAATTCGAACGGCAGACGGGGAGTTCAAGCAGCCTCGCAGGTAATTGATTATGCTGATGTATAAATAAATAACACCGAAAAAACACCGAAACCTGTTTTTTATTTTTGTTTAGACAAACAAATTTTATTCAGTATTTTATTTACCGGTACATGAACGAGGTAAAACTAGTCGGGATTGAGACGATAAGGGAGCTACTCGCGTGCTGATGCACGAGTAACATAACTCACAACAAAGCCGTGTCGATGACGAAATAATTCTCTTCCAAGCAAACAGCCATAAATTTCCTTCTTTTTTTTATCTATAAAAGTTTACGTGGGGCCAATCGAAAAATAATCTCGTTTTGTAAATGCAGAAATAAAGAAACGAAACATTTTCGTTAAAATTTTGCTACCTCTGCTAAGCTACCTTTGCTACGAGTGATATGGCTTGTTTGTGAGAGTTTAAACAATGGTCGTACCACTGAATTTAGTCATCGATTGGCTAAGACAATAATTCAAGCACCGTATCGATCAATCAATCGGCAGGATCTTATTGAGAATTCATTTCGGGGAGGAGTTAAAAATGTCGACATTTTGCTCGCTCAATTCAGTGTTCCCGCATTCAGATTCGGTATCAACAAATAGAGTGATATCTCATCTATCGATTTTCATCAAAAAGGAACACTTCTGAGCGCACCAATGCACGGGCTTTCCTTGTGAGGAGTGACATAAAACTCTGGTCATGTTTGGTGTAACTTAAAATACTCTTACAAAATATTAAGCGTGTGACTTGAATTACAACACTTAGTTTAAACAACGCTGATTTTTCCCTTTATGCACAGACATATAGTCATTAGTTGTGGCATATCCTCATTAATTATACGTCGTTATAGTTACATTTAGTTGTAGCTTGACCGGATTGATATTTGTCCCACAGTCTCAGCTACCAGTACGGGAGCAAAGGGTCCCAGCATCGAGCATAAACCTTTCCCAGTACCAGCGGGATTACCGGCGGGATTACCGGGATTACCAGCGGGATTACCGGCAGTCGCGTCAATATAAACGCGAGTACACTCCCCGGACAGGAGAACAGCAACCGGTCAGCACAATTCCAGCAAGACTTCGCTTAGTGGAGGATGCCGCCAGCTACCGACTACCGGTCGTTAAGACCGACTTCCTCAGTCCCAACAGCAAGGTACAGCAATGAGTTTGCTAAGCTCGTTGAGCTCACCGATGGTGCGGCGCAATATCCAATTTTAAAAGTTTTATATCAAAGTGTGTTTTTACAGAAATCGTCAGGCAGTGGAGCCGGGGCTGGAGCAACTTTAGAGCAGTTTTCACCCAATATCACTAGATTCGTTTCTGCTAAGCTCAGTCAGCGGTAAACACGTACCTCTAATCCCACGATCAATGAAATCGATTTATTATGCTTTGCCGTGTTCATGCCTGCTTACTACTCTATTCTATGCGAGCCGTTCCACTATTGTATATTTGTCAGTTTTATCGCATTTGTCCATGTTAATTACGTTGGCAAAATTGGCCTATGACCAGTGGCACAAGCTGAATGGCGCGATATCGTGTACTTTTACCATTGCACGGAGTAATTGTGGTTGTATGTGTTGTGGTTGATGTGAGAGCACTCATCGGACGCGGCCAGAGACTTATCAAACTACAGTTCAGACAGGAGAAAGCTTCAGAAAAGATGGGACAGATACGGACTATTACAATATCTAAAAGTTAGCAGCAGCGTCCTTATATAGTCATACACCCGATGAACCAAAGTACTGTACGCTCCCGATTTCAAGGGTCTATTTTAGATCCGGTCTGAAAACGTGTGCCGTCGCTCGCTTGGTTGTTCATTCAGATTCACTTAAACTTTATTGACTTCGAAATTTTGAAAGCGAAATCATCATTTCAATCAAGCAAGGTAGCATAGCCTGTCAGGCAAAAGGCAACGGGCCAATCACGGACAAGTGAACGGAATTGAACGATCCGCTCAAGCTTGATGTGAATCAGCGGGGGTGGAGCATAACCGACCCTTGAGATCGGAAGCGTACAGTAAACATGTGATACATACAAACAGGAAGAGAACCAGACCGATCCAGTTGCGGTTCAGCCACGAAGAACCAATAGGAACAAGAGAACATCCACACACGTGAGTACAAAATAGTTGCACCAAGCAAAGTGCAATTTGTCAGCACAAATTTTGATTACAGTACAGCATAGTGAAATTGGACACCTTGACACTGACGTCGAGCAATCCATCATACTGCCAGCACTTCAGACTTCGCGAGTTCCACATGGGTTGCACTTCGCGTAGTTCCACGTGAGATCATGACGGTGTGTACACTCAGAGGCACGTTTAGGGCCCTTACAGTTCGGAACCAGGAACCTTCATGGTAGGGGCAAGGGGTAGGCAAGGGGTGGGCAAAGGGCCAAAAAGCATTTTTTTCAAGATCGAACCCAGAGTTAGGTCTCTTGTCCCTGACTATTTCTTTCTTGAATGTTTTGAACCTCTCATCTGTATTCATTAAATAGAGCTTATGTTTGATCTCGACAAACCCTCAAATTTGAAGGAAAAATTATAGCTTATAAAATCCCAGGGGGGCCCCTGGAAATCAGAGCCCCACTCCCCACAAATTTCAAACTTATTAAGGAAAAAAGGCCTAAGTCTAGGCTCAGTCTTGAAAAAATTCATTCTTCTCCTTTTCCCACCTCCTGGCCCTACCGTGAGGGGTCCTGGTTCCGGCCTGTTAAGGAACCTACACGAGCCTCTGTTTAAACTCGATTACTTATGCGTTCTACAGTGCATTATACATGCATACAGCGTTGTCCATTGTTCACGTTGCCTGCTTCCTTCCCAACGAGGCCGTCGCGTAAAGCTCCAACTCCAACAAACACACCACAACGAAAACATAACGGAAAAACGTAACTCAACGATTGCTACTGCGAAACGTAACTCAACGATTGCTACGGAAAAACGTAACTCAACGATTGCTACTGCGAAACGTAACTCAACGCCGCTCTGTGACCCCAAAATGTAGTTGTTGTTCAATTGAGCCGTCACCGTCCGATGTGGAACTCATGCGACTTGGTCCCGCGAATGATTGAGCGTAGATCGCCGTTATCACGACCTCCGCCGGATCCCAACGTCCAGTTATTCGGACGAAAGCCGCTGGCACTTCGCATTGCGGCCGGCTCCGCCGAGTCTCCCTTCTCCCCGCCAGTCCCAGCACCAACCCCAGCACCAGCCCCAGCACCAGCCCCAGCACTGCCGTGTGGGATGAACGATTGCAACGCCGCCACCGTGTTCTCCGGATTCTTTAGCGCACCGCCGCCATACTCGAATCCCCGCGCGCGCTCAAAGTCGCCCAACTCCGCACGGCTCTCCGGGGTTGTGTCAAAGGTTCCTGACCCTTCCGGCGCCTGGAAGTTGATGGTCGTGGCCATCCCGTTGAGCCATGAGTCGTAGAGGTGCTTGGGGGTCTTGATGTTGCTGGCCTTGGCCTTGCAGCTGTCACGGAAGAGGTCCGGCACCAGGACCAGCCAGTACGGTTCCCGGGGCACGTTGTGGCTGCGCGGTTGACCGGAACTGCCGTAGCCGTGCTCGAGGTCGTAGTCGTCCATGTCGTAGTCGGAGCGATCGTTGGCAAACAGGCCGCTCTTGGGCTGGATGTGCGGTCGCGGGAAGTCTCCCTCCACGCGGGGATTGAGGTGGGAGGCCTTCTCATAGAGCTCGCGGGTCATCTCCCGGGGATGGAGGATGCGGAGGCTGGACGCGCACAGTCGGCCGTGACGGTCCTTGGCCAGGGCGCATTCCACCCAGTCGCCCTGGTGTGGGCGCATGCGATTGCGGATCTGGCTCGAGTGGAAGAAGAGGTCCTGCCCGCCGAAAAAGAGGAACCCGAACTCGCCGTCGGAGCGCAGGGTCTTGACTTGTAGGACATAAACCGTTCGAATGATGTTGACAGCCCGGCGCAGGGTAGTCTGTCCGTCTAAACCCACCTGGAAAAGTGCACATCTGTCAATGCACCAGTCAAACATAATATTGATGAAATAATCGAATAAAAATTTGAGAAGGGATCATTATCGAACATTTAATTTGCCGTTTGTGTGTGAGGTCTGAATTCGTCAGGGGATTTAAAACAATGTAGGGTGTATTGTACCTGAAAGCGAACGCGGTCGCCGACCTGGAGGATCTCATACTTTCGGACGATTCCGCTCATCGAAAACAAGTACACTTCATCCTGGTCGTTCAGTCGCGTGCGGATCAATCCATGGTACTGGCTTTGGGCGGGGTTGGTGTTACGCAGCGCGCGTTCCACCACACCGACGTGCCAGATTTCGTCCTCCAGCCGTGCGTATCCCGCCAGGTGCTGATGCAAAAGTGGTTGTACCTGGCAAGCTTGGAGGCCGCTGCGGTCGGGCTTTTGCGGCAGCAGGGAGTACTCAACCAAACAGCCAATTCGCAGCTTGCGTCCATCAACTCCAGGGCGCAGACGCCTAAATGTGAACATTACAAAAACTGTATCAGACGTTCATTCACTGGTAGGATAGAACTTGTCATAACAAACTTGTACCGTTTCATTTAAACGTTAACCATATAAATTAAGGGGGCTTTTCCCGACTTTTGGCCTTTAATGCTTTGCCTCAAATATGGCACCAAGAAGGGAATTTCAGATATTAAAGGACCTAAATATTTTTGGGAAAGATGCACAGATTTGGGTAGGGAAAAGATTTGAGTAGGTTCAGGCAGATGTCGCGGGTAATTTCATGACCTAAACGACTGGACTGGTGAACTTTAATCGTCCTCAATATAGCCCTTGCTCACCGCTGCTCAAGATTGCTCACGGTTGCTCACGGTTACGCACGATTGCTCACGGTTGCTCACGGTTGCTCACGGTTGCTCACGGTTGCTCACAGTTGCTCACGATTGCTCACGGTTGCTCATGGTTGCTCACGGTTGCTCACGGTTGCTCACCACTGCTCATGGTTGCTCACGGTTGCTCACGGTTGCTCATGGTTGCTCACCGCTCATGTATAAGGTAAGGGCACTGGATGGGCCACTTGTTTTTCCCGTACCGTGGAATGGGCCACCTTGGAATCAGCACTTCCACACAAGTTTTGGCTATCACTAAGGTTCTAAGCGACAGAAAATATTCGATATTCGGTGGAACGCGTATCAGATATGAAAAAAAAATTGTGGGAACATGTTTAAAAAAGAGAAATAAAAAGCTCCATTGGACGGTTGGAGAAAGCCCACTGTAGAGGTCGCTGACTACGCAGCAATTTATTTATTTTTGATTAATTTGCGACAGAGCGCCCCCTGCCGCTCGGTGGTCCATTCTAGGGTACGGGAAAGTCAAGTGGGCCATTCCAGTGCCCTTACCTCATACTCGTATTATACTGTATTTTTACTTGTATGTTTGTGTGTTGTCGGAAGTACAGCTGAACCGGAAGCGTTCGGCTGGACGATTGTTATTTGTGCGAACCTAAGTGCCGCGACCGGTTCTCTACTTGATGTACTCGTACTGTGTGTTTTCATAGTCGGTCTAGTTAGTTCTTTATTCTACAGTATTTTGTGTCTTCATCGCTTCCTTTTCTTTTCCCTTCGGAGCTCTCGTTCCTCATCGCTTCTTTTCTCCATCTATGTACCTCCTTCAGTTTGAGCCGTAGTTCCATACCCTGACTGGTCATATACAACTGCTGATGCTGATTGACTCTAAGCTGCATTTCGATTCTAGCACTGTCAAGAGAACGCTCTTTGTGCTTATTCAAAAAATTGGTATTTTCAAGTGAAACATAATGCACTAAAGCTTTCTCGCCTTTCGTGGTTTTGTTTTTGTCTAAAGTAATAACATGAATGGCGTTGACTGAAATCATGAAAAGACCCAGGTCCACCCAAATGTAGGGTCCCTTTGTCGCCCTTTTGCAGTGTTGCCGGCCGAACTTACGTGAAATGAAACCAAATATCAGTGAGGTGTTCGTGCTCAATGAATCCGTATCCGTTGCAGACGGCCACGATGTGCCCGCGAAACTTCTCCAGACCCTCCTCAATGCCAATGTTGACCGCAATGGGAGGCCGCTTTTCCCCCGAATTGAGGATGCGAAAGCTCACCTTGTGGTTCATTTTTACCAGCGAGCTGTGATCGTAATTGACGTCTTTCGGTGTGAACGCGATATAGGACATCTTCAGCGTCTGGTCCGGATTGATGCACTTCTCATCCATGAACTGGATTAGACCGACGTTCTGGTTCATGGCCGAGGGTATGCGGCTGACATAACCCACAATCTTCTCGTCGCTGAGTGTGCCCTCCCACAAGCTACCGGCCGGCACGACGCAGACATTAATCAGCCCGTCCGTGAAACTGACCAGCGAGTTAGTGTCCTTGGGTGGGACGTAATTGGGCGGGATGTTGAACTCGACATGGTCACCGCGACGCGTGTACTGACACGGATGAACCACCGCACGGAAGGGCGCGAACATTACCGTGTTATCGTACGCCGTTCCGATGTAGACTCCTCCCTGTAATGTGAATTAAATATTAAATAAATCCGAGTGGATTGCAAAGTTTGCTCAAGTAGAACAAAAACGCAGAGTTTAAACCTCCCTGATGGCGCATGACGCGAAGCACAATACCGCGCTCGCGGTGTTGCCCCGCGCCGTACCAGTTGGCGCTCTGCAGCTTCAGCGGCATCACGAACGACGCGGTGCGAACGTCCTTCGGCACTCGGTTCGGGTAGACGAAGTACACCAGGTCACCGGTCGTCGGTGCGGCGAACGGCCGCCCAATCAAGTCGTCGTCTCCGTAGGTGTACTCTCCGACGTCGCCGTTCTGCAGTTTAGTGGAGATGACGCCCAGCCGGTCCGGCGCACTCCCACAGGCAATCACTCCCACACTGAAGATGGTCTGTCCGCCTGTGGCGCGGCCGATGCGGTGCATGTAGGTCTCGCAGTAGGTGTCCAGCTGCTGTTGCCGCTGGAGCTGGCCACCGGTGGCCAGGGTCTGGCGGGCATTGTCCAAACTCACCGGACAGCTCTGCGCACGGTTCGGTTCCTTGCGCGTGCCGACCTTCTCCTTCGCTGTGAATGCGAGAAACATCAACTAACAATGAGTTATTAAGCCCCATCAATGTAAGAGAGAGCTCACGATGGTGCTTCAGTTCCAGTCGGCGTCGCGGCGGCACGACCGCCACTTGCGAGCGGCTCCCGAGTTTTTCGAGGGCACTCGAGAGCGCCTCATTGTTCTTACGCTGCAGCTCGTAGTTGGCCAACAACTGCCGGTAGTTGTCGGCGGAAAGTTCACTTGACGTCTCCATGTTTTGGCGAGAGGTGTTGGAGACCAGGTTGCTCACTCGTCGTCGGGATGATAGTTCAGCAGACTTATTTCAAAAACGGAGTAGAGAAAAATGGTGTATAATAGGACGCTGCGTGCAGGCGCGCTGTCGTGATTACTAGTTTGCACACACAAAAAGTAATTATAAAAAAAAAAATATTATTATTCACACAAAGACTGGGATTATTATTTCAGCAGTTGTTGCATATCGAAGAGGCCCGCGTGGTTGTTGTGTCGACTGTCCCCGCGACCACAAACATCGACTACTGATCGAATTGCGACAACAACGCGAGCGAGCTCGATGTTGAGCGGTCGCTAAGTGACAGTTGACCTCGCTACGAGTAGTTAACAAGGCAATCGCCGACTGACCACTGGTTTGTCGTGCGTCACCATCAATGACAGCGTTACCAGACAATGTCCTTGCCCGAAAGTGTGGCACTGAAATTAACTAGGCCGGGGTCTAAAGTTGAGAGATAATCCCCTTATCTAGTCCTATTTCATCCAAAACTTTCCGCTTGACGTGTTTCGTTGGCAGAAAATAATATTATTCCTTGTTCCGACAATAATGGCCAGCAGTAATTACACCAGACCGAAGCCCCTCCCACCGGGAGGGATCATGGTGGCGCCCATCATTACACCTGCCTTCACAGTGCAGGTCAAGGACCTCGGTCCGCCGGGACTGCCGCCTGATCCGAGTAAGATTCGCGAGCGCGACGAGCGCCAATCGAGAGCTCGCAACGCCAACGACCAAACTGCTTTGACACGTGAGGCGCAACAAGAGCAGGCTAATAAAGATACAAAGGATGCAAGCCCGAAGAATTGCCCGGCTGGTAAACTGAGATCGATGAAGGATCGTTTCTGCCCGCCACGGCCGGATTTATGGAAGTGCGTCAACAACGCCGACGCGCAAGGTTCCTCATGTCCACCCTCCAACTCGCAACAAACTCTTCAGGTGCTGTTTTTTGAAAACCTTTTTTTAATTTTAATGAAAAGTTAGATGGCAGCAGGTAAAGTCGAAGGCTCGACGAGGCCCGTTGTACCGAGCGTACACGACAAAGTCCGTCGGGGAATACGACAAAGGCAATCCCAGTCTGACGAGAAGTGCGCTCAGAAAAATGCGCGAGACCGACAACGCTTCCTTCGCCACTACAGACACTCAGAAGCTGCTGGCCATGCTGAAGGAATCGGAAGGTGAGATCGAAGGCTTGAGCATCACATCCTCCATGAAGGGTTCTTCGGCGGAGAGCTCAACCGAGTCCATTTTCGAACCGCTAAAGCATCGAAACAGACGCGACTACGGGGGATTGCGTGTGGTACGGAAGAAGCCGAGTCCCGATCCGATGACGCGTCTGGAGAAGAGATGGTCGAAAAAGGAGGAGCAACCGGAGCAGAAGTCCTCCCCGATAACGAAAAAGGCCGAAGGGATGCCAGGATGCAGTCCCGCCGCATCGGCAGCGCAAGAAGACGGTTGGTGGCGGAAGAGTGACATCAATTGGCGTGACGCTCCAAATAAGGCCAAAAATAAACTCATTTCGGGTGATCGACACGACCACAATGCGAATCTGTTGCCAGCCATAGCGCATTTGGGTCAATTGAGTCGGACCAGTGCGGACTCCGGACTCACGCAAGGTATACCTCAAAAGTACGAGTCATTTAATTTTATTAAAGGCGCTTTTCAAGGCATAGCTTACCAAGACAACAACGAAGAAAGTACAAGAAAAACAGAAACGTAAAGCAAAACTTTTATTTTGAGATACAATTGGTGATGCTCGCTGTGTTATATAGACAAAACCATATGCATTATAAAATAAGTACCGATAATATTGAGCATCCGCAAGGTCATCGATAAAATGCATCGAGTTTAAACCAATATTCCTAATCGTTCCATGTCGATTGCGTAATGACTTAAACATGTCTCTGAATCGACTGAACGAGCGATGTTAGGACAAACACTGTACATGTTATTGGAACCCCTTAATCTTCTAATGGTGCGGGGGCACCTTTGCTTTTACCATCGATTAAAGCAAGGTCTTCTTAAACTCATTTCCATATTTGCACCAAGCGTAACAAGGGTTTACCACCCGAGCCCATTGTCCTGTCAGCTCCTTCGGATGGTACAGTAGGATCTACGTAGAATGGGTGGAGCACAGTCATCGATAATAGTTTCCAATAAGTTTATAAATTCCAAGTTTTTACAAAATCCGCTTTTCGTTTTGTTCTCTGTTCTGGTTTTCGTAAGCTAAGCCTCCCTCCGCCTTCCATCACATGACAAGTGGAATCCGAAAGTGTGCAAAATAGCGCCATTTGTTTTAGATCAATCTTTCCCGCAGAATGTTCCTCGGACGAAGCCATGGCCGAGCCCGGATACTCAGACCTGCTACACGACCAAGGCAGGCAATCGGGATGACCAGCAGCAATACGGTTCGCCCAATTCTCCGTGTAGTGATCAAAATCAGCGGTCAAAACGACAGCTACAGAATAAGTCGTCACGAACCAGAAGCAGGGACGGCGACTGGGCGCCTGTTGTCTACGAAGACCCGAAACCGCAGAAGGCCTTCGCGTCGAACGTTTTCGTCCGTGATATGACGAAAACGAGAAACGCCAATCTGGCACGGACATCAAAAATGAAGCTCCTTATGAAGGTTCCGGGTGATCCAGCGGTGATCAAACAGATCGGACCGCTTGGTGGCACTTCGCGGTCGCATTCGTGCACACCGACCAGCTTGGAGGCGTCCGATTTGATGGCCCTCGAGGAGGACATCAACGAGGCGGAGCAGCAGGAGGATGCAAAGCGGTTGGCCATCTTTATGAGTGGAGACTTGAAAGACCAGGTATCCTTCGCACTTGTAATTACTTTCTTTCGAAAACAATCTCAATAATTATTGTTGGATAGCTCTTCACTGATGTGATCATTAAGTGTAAAGATCATGTCTACAAAATCCATAAAGAATTCCTCTTGGCTTTCACGACGTATGACATTCCCGTCATTTCTGGCGAACCGTTACGCGACTTTCCAGTTCTGGATTTGTCGGTAAGTTGGTCCTCAGTTTGCATTCATCTGCTGCTGTTATAGCGACTGCTCTATCATATCGTTAGCACTTGGATTCGTCGGATGTTGCGACGGTTCTCCATTTTCTTTACTATGGAGAACTGAGGCTGAGTGTCTATAACATATTGGGAGTGCAAGCGACAGCTTGTGCGCTCGGTGTGGTGGACCTTCCTCCCATCATTCAGGATTTCCATGACAAGCTCTTCAATTCCCCGAATCTGATCAATTTGATCGAATTTGCCGAAGGCAAGGATCTCCGTGATCTATACACCTATTCCTGGAAAGTGTTTACTGCCGCGTTTTACGATCATATCAACGGTGGTCACTTCTTGAACTGGGATGTCAAATGGGTGCTGCGATTACTGGGCCATGAAGAAATACCCATCAAAGTAAGAGCACATGAAACGCAAAGTCAATGTACCATGTCTGTCTGTCTGTCTGTCTGTCTGTCTGTCTGTCTGTCTTGTCTGTTTGTCTGTCTCTGTGTTCTTACAGGTTTACTATCTATGATCAACTGTTTTGTGGTTATAGTCAGAACTTGAGATATTTGAAGCTGCTCGGTTATGGCTCAACTACCGTCCGGAAGAGCGATCCGACTCCGTTAAGTCCGTTTTGACCACCGTCCGCTGGACTTACATGACGCCGGAGGAAATGGTGGAATGCGAGCGTGAGGACCCGGTTCTGATGGGCCGTCAAGAAGCTCACGAACTAGTATCGGATGCCAATTGGTTCGTTACTTTAATCGGTTATTATATTTTGCTCTAGAAACATTTTATGCTTCGCTGGCTTCAGGTACAAAATTATGATTCGAAATGGTGTACCGTGGACCGATTTCAATATTCCACCTCCAAGAGGCAATCCCAACAACCCCGGTCGAATGCAGCGGCCACGTTCCGGTCGGTCTGCCCCAGCTCCCTCCTCACCACAAGCAATCCCATCCATCAACAACCATCGCGGCCAAACAATCAGCAACAGTCACAGCCATTCGGATAACATTCCACCCAACGGTTGCAACTACAGCTGCGCCCCTGCAAAGTCCTTCCAGTCGGAACAGGATCTCTCACAGCAGCAAAAGAGCTCAGCCATGATGCGCGACCACACAATCAGGGACATGACTGACCAACATCACGACAGTGATGACTTCAGGGAGTTGGACGGTTACAGCGAAGCCTCATTTAACAGCTTGGATGTGGATTTGAGTAATGTCAGCTGTGACGCCGATGATGGAAGAAACGGCGGACATTAGTAAAAGTCGGAATGAAAAACTAAATTGTCTAGACTAAAAGTACAGCCATGCCTCCTCCCGTCATAAACCGTATCTTTTCTGTATTTTCTCATTTATCTCTGCGACTTTCTATTCTTGCATAATATACATGCTATATATTTTATGTTCAGTTTTATATTGACAACAAAAGACCCTATGACTTGGTACATCGAACAAATGGGGATTAACAATAGGTTTCTGATTATCGGGCTGCAAAGAAGAACAGCAACTTGGAAGAGTTTTCTATCGAAGTCGTAAAAGCAGTCTCTAACGACTTCCTCGTTGACCTCTGCCTCTTATGCTAATTTCATCTCTATCCTGTCAAGCTTGTTGTCATGGTTCACTGGATCTCAACTGGGTTCTCTTTTTCCGCAGTGGAAAAGCTCAGTCGGCCGATTTTCCCCAGATAACGGTTAGTTTCTTCTTCTTGATCGTTCCGAATTAATCCCTAAATTCCAATTTTGTTACAGACACTTCGCTACCCTGTCTACCCTTACTAAACCTTCCGCACCCGCTGCCCCTGTCGCCGCTAGTGCCGGTAGCATGGCCAAGATCGGAATCAATGGGTGAGTGAAAGATTTCATAAGTGTAAGAAAATGTTTTTCGTAACATTCTTTCGTTACGCAGCTTCGGCCGTATCGGCCGCATTGTGCTGCGCGCCTGCATGGACAAGAACCTCGATGTGGTCTGCATCAATGACCCGTTCATCGATCTGAACTACATGGTGTATATGTTCAAGTACGATTCTACCCATGGAACCTTCAAGGGGGACGTCAAGGCCGAAAACGGCATGCTCGTCATTAACGGCAAGAAAATTCAGGTCTTTGCCGAGTAAGTTGCCAGGCTATTTTCACCCCGAATCTGTGTTGGACTGCTCTAGCAGGACGTTTGTTTCATAAAAACAGGATGAAGCCCGAGAAGATCCCCTGGGCGAAGGCTGGCGCTGTTTATGTCGTCGAATCGACCGGTGTCTTCACCACCATCGACAAGTGCAAGGTATAACAGGAAACCTGAATCGGGCTTCCAGAAACCTGAATGGGGCTTCCAGAAACCTTAATCGGGCTTCCAGAAACCTGAACGGGGCTTCCAGAAACCTGAATCGGGCTTCCAGAAGCCTAAACGGAGCTTCCAGAAACCTGAATCGGGCTTCCAGAAGCCTGAACGGGGTAGCACTTGATTATATGCTCTCAGTGATTGAAAAACTAACATGACGGCAGCCATTTATTTGAGGAATGTCAAAACACAGACAAATATGCAGTTATGGACTTACACATATGATATGATGCTGTCATTCTGTAGGCCCATATGGAAGGAGGTGCCAAAAAGGTCATCATCAGTGCGCCGTCCGCCGATGCGCCCATGTTTGTCTGCGGTGTGAACCTCGACAAATACGACCCGAAAACCATGGACATTGTCAGGTACTTAGAGATGTGCTTACTGTAACACTTGTAACATCATCCAAGGCGCGTCAACTATTCTCATGCTTAAATCGGTTCATTGCTCTTACAGCAATGCTTCATGCACCACCAACTGCCTTGCCCCGCTGGCCAAGATCATCCACGACAAGTTCAGCATCGTTGAAGGCCTCATGTCCACCATCCATGCCTTCACTGCCACGCAGAAAGTCGTCGATGCACCCAGTCAAAAGGTCCGCAGCTGGGTGCCGCTGAAAACTCTTAACAGAACATTTAATGGATTGCTAAAGGTTCAATTATGAATCGTCTTTAATGGTTACAGCTGTGGCGCGACGGTCGCGGTGCCTTCCAAAACATCATCCCCGCGCAGACTGGTGCCGCCAAGGCCGTCGGAAAGGTCATTCCGGATCTGAACAAGTGCGAGTTAATTCGAAAAGCTGATCAGCGATTGTAGAATCCTGACGCAGAGTGTTTTTTCTCTTTCCAGCAAGCTGACCGGAGTCTCTTTCCGTGTTCCCGTGCCGGACGTGTCGGTGGTCGATCTGACCTGTCGCATTGCCAAGGAGGCGACCTACGATGACATCAAGAAGGCCGTGAAGGATGCCAGCGAGAGCCCGCAGTTCAAGGGGATCGTCGCCTACACCGAGGAGGAGTGCGTGTCCAC
>LRSR01001263.1:0-10669 GCA_001579985.1 Hypsibius dujardini | reverse complement strand
AGTACTGTATTTTCGCGTTAGACAGGGACAGCGTACGAGCTGTGGAACGTTTAATCGGCCACGCGGCGCTTGTGCTGTGAGTACGGTGCACACAGCCGTGCACACGTTCCACTTCACTACGACTGTCCCTGTCTAACGCGAACATACAGTACTTGCAAGTCGCATCGAATTCGTGAACGAAATTTATCGCGTAAACTCACATGACAAACTCATGTAGACAAAAATGGGCCCTTACATGAGAAGCATCAACCAAATTGCAATTTCTACTTAAACATTCATATTGAACTCTAAGCTATTTACTTAAACGATGCAGGAGAACAAAACTGGGCAACTAAAGTCTAGTGAGAGACGCAATGCAAGCGGGATGCTATACACTACGTATACGTATCAATGTGTATCAATTGCATACTCATGCACTGGCAGGGTTCTTCGGAGTACAGATCCAGCATTTGCACTTGGTGCCGGCCACTACCTGATACACCACACCCAGGACATTCAAGATCACGCATACACAGAGAATCCAAAACTGCACAAACGCCAGGATGGTCGTGAAGCGTTCGTCCGGATGTGGATTGCAGATCAAACTGTACTTGGAGAGCGTGATCCCGAAGTTAGTCAAACCGATGCCGTTGGCGAATGGCAGAAAGGAGCAGTTAAGCCTAGAAATTATGACAAGAGTCACTTTAGCATCAGGGCCCCCACAAGTAATCTGACAGTGCAATCTTCCGTACTAGTGCACACACAATGTGTGTTCAAAATCTCCTGTGGTTTCTAATTACCATATATACATATATACATATATATATATATATATAATACGAGCTTGGCTTGTATATATATATAATACTACCACGTACATGAAGTAACTGCGGCGAAGAACTCTATGTAGACCTCCATTATTAAGCCCGGCCTTGCTGGCAGCCAGACCACACGCACCACATAGCAGATTGAGGATCCCGATCCACAGTCCAAACCACAGGTAATCAACTTCCGACACCAATTGCACTCCGCAAGTGAAAACAGGATAGTGGCCTGTGGGGAGAGAGAGCGTGATCAAACGGCGAGCAATTGGCATCGTTTACCATCCCTACTGCGTTCTGCTCAAAAATCAATAACCCGCTGAAAATAATCTGTGTCAGCGATCCAAGCAATGATGCCAGGAAAGAAAGTTACAGTTTAGGCTCCAGTTCATGCTCTATTTTAAGCCTAATCATGAGTTTTTTCGACGCTCTCCCAGTCTTCAGGAGATTGGGCTCTACATCGTAATAATTGTAATATGATGAAATCTCAGCCACAACTACTCTCTTTAACTTACTGAATGTGCCAACAGCTATCAAGAGAAGTCCAAATACTATTTGCAAATAAGCGAGGACCTTCCAGCGCGCCTGGAAAACACATTTGACCAGCGCAGGACTGGTTAAGTCAAGAAAGGCAGATTGGTGCCCTTTGCCGGAGATCAGGCCGAGTCCGCCAACAGCAAAGCTCTCTCGACGTCCAGCTAGACTAGACTGTGAAACAACACCCAACGAATCCTGGCGCAAATTGCTGCTTTGTCTACCGATCAGTGGCTGATTATCCATATGGCCGCTGTTGTCCAAACGTTTTAAAGTAGGAATTATCTGCTGAGGGGCGAAGGAAACATTCGTCATAAACTGCTTTCCTGGGTGCTTCTTAGACTCCATTTGGCAGATCGCCTAGAAGCAAAAACACTTGGGTGGTCGGTCAATTCAAGCACAAATCGTCAGTCCGAAGATGTCGTGCCCCTTTAATTTATCGCTGGGTAGGAATTTTCTCTTAAATTGAACTATGGTGACAAAAATTAAGTCGCAATATCGATTGTAATGGACTAGAGAACTCGAGTAGGAAACTGCGCACCCAAGCGTGCTGGCTTGGTGGTTATACTAGTCTGCTGTTTTTAAAATTTGACGGCTCGGCGGAAGCGTCTCGGAAAGTCTGTGGTCTCATCCACTCTACTGGTGAAAAAAGGCGTGCCAACAAACATGCTGTACATCAGTACATCTCGCTCTTCCATATACAGGGACTAAGAGACTCCCCTTTTTAGTTGCGTATGGCGCACCATCGAATCAAGTTCTTTGTGGTCGTCGCAAGTACGCTTTCCACACTCTGGCTTTCCACACTGGCTAATTTTACAGGCTTGGAATGTTGGTAGAGCTGCGGGCGCAAGTGTTTCAGAACTGCACAGGGAAAGTGCGGCAAGAGCGTCTCAGTCATTTCAGTTGACCGGTCGATACGATCGATTCGATAGCACTCCTCTTCAGTGTCGGGGACCTTAATCTATCCTTTCAACTACGACGCCTGGTTGACGCTTGAATGTTCCGTGAATTATCCAGGCAAGCTTAGTCGATCTGCAGCAGTGCAAGAACCCAATGCTCTGTCGCGACCCAGTTAATGTGCATGTGCATTGCAGGATTTTTTCCCGCAGCAGATAAAATACCCTCGCTTCGACTACAAAAAATTAGGAAATGCACAGCGAACAAAAGCTCACGCTATGCAATATCACGACAGACAGACAGGCAAATACAAACAAACACACAGACAAACAGACACATTGACACACACAGGCACACATATACACAAACAGACACACAGACACACAGACACACAGACACACAGACATACAGACACACAGGCACACAGGCACACAGGCACACAGACACACAGGCACACAGGCACACAGGCACACAGACACACAGACACACAGACACACACAGAGAAAGACAGACGAATGAACAAACTTACAGCTAGATTCATTCGGAGATAGGTACTAGTACATACAGGTAATTATTAGTAAATATTTCTGTTAACATTAATCTTTATTTTCTTACTGAATGTTCATACTGTACCGGTATAACTATACTATTATCCATATATAATGAACTACGGTATTTCACTAAACAGTAAAAAATTGAAAAATTAAGCCGCCTCAGTTTACCGATTTATTACTAACTGATGCTAAAGTTTAAAAAAAATTAAAATACCCGATGAAGTAGATCCAGCTGACTTCGAACCCAATGTACTTCGCATACTGCGCAAATACATTTGTACATACAATGTGGCATACTGGTTATAAGTGAACTGAACTGACTCGCGAGGGAGTCACAATCACAACATATTTAAACCGCACCGGAAACAGTGCTTTCCTGGCATGAACGAGCGATCTTTCCATCACTTTTGAATAAGACCAATTCTAAAATCAGTGCCCATATCTGACATTTGGTATCTGCCGTTTGTTTCATGAAGTGGACCGTTCATCATATCTTTATGCGCTGTAAGCTACGAGAAGCCGAGTCAGGTGAGTTCTTGCGGAGTTTCGGATAAGACACGGAGATATGTGTGTGGTACGGCTCCGTACTGCGCAAGCTGGAACACGAAAACCCAAACATGAGACGAAAGAGTTTTGCCGGACAAAATTCAGACATAGAGATAGTACTTCTTAATATGCCTTTCAGTTTTGAGTAATTGCAAGAAAATTGCAAGAAATTCAGAAGATTATTTGAACTACTCCGAGTGCAGACACGGCTGTATCGTATTGGAAACAATTCATCAGTTGTCTGATTGATCAAGCTGTTTTAAGGATACAGTAGAAGTCCTCATATTTTGCGTACGTCACAGGCGTGTTTCTATTCCGTGCCTTGTCTCGGAGCAGTTTCGTTATGGGGCAAACGTGTTGAAACGGGCATGTGACGTACGCAAAATATGAGGACTTCTACTGTATACTTCAACTGTGGAAGGTGTCAGTAATTGTAGTCACGTATTTACCGTTTATTAACTTATTACAACAGTAATACCTTCTCCGTAAATGCAGGAAGAGATCTGCGTATATTGCCTGTGCACCCTTTTGAGAAACGAGCTCTTTGAGTGTTCTTATACGAGTATACGTAAATGGGATATTGTATACAGTGAATGCGAATGCCTTACAGGGGGCACGGATTGAGTGATTGGGCTCCGGTTGCGGCAACGTCTCTGTAGGCACCAAACGGCCTTTTATGCGGTTCTGCGGCCATCCACTTTCGTACACTAGTTTTTCCATTCCCACTCCGACGCCCGAGGACTACGTCTCAGTGTCGCTCATGTGTGCTAGTTCATAATGATGGGATGTTGCGACACCGACGAAACGCGGGAGCAGAAGCGAATCAACGCGGAGATCGAGAAACAGCTTAAAAAGGACAAACGCGACTCTCGACGAGAGCTCAAGTTACTGCTACTCGGTCAGTGCACGGACACCTATAAACACACTGTATATTTTAATATGATTGATTCCGAGTTTATTCCTTCGGCCCCTTAGGTACTGGAGAGTCCGGCAAATCGACTTTCATCAAGCAAATGCGAATCATCCATGGCACCGGCTACACGGAAGAAGACAGGCGCCACTTTATCCGGCTCGTCTTTCAGAATATCTTCATGGCGATGCAGTCCATGATCCGCGCCATGGAGACTCTTCACATTTCCTTTCAAGATCCTCGAAATGCGGTGAATACTTGCACTTCCTTCCTGGTAGCACTAACCAAGATAACAAGATATCTTTACCGCAGGAGAATGCCCGATTGGTGAAATCAGTGGATTATGAGAATGTCTCGACATTCGAGCGACATTTTGTCGTAGCAGTCAAACAGTTATGGGCCGATTCTGGTGTCCAGGAAGTATATGACCGGCGTCGCGAGTATCAACTGACCGACTCGGCCAAATAGTAAGCTGACCGACTCGGTCTTCATTGCAATAAGTCCTAAGGGAATACGCCAGCATCCAAGCTAGACTTATTAGTATTGCTGATGTTTTCACAGTTATCTCACCGACATAGATAGAATCACAGAACCGTCTTATCTCCCTACCCAGCAGGATGTCCTTCGAGTGCGTGTTCCGACAACAGGTAAGTTTGAGTGGTCCGTCTGTCAGTCTGTTTGTCTGTCTGTTTGTCTGTCTGTCTGTCTGTTTGTCTGTCTGTCTGTCTGCCTGCCTGTCTGCCTGTCTGCCTGTATGTCTGTCTGTCTGCCTGCCTGTCTGTCTGTCTGTCTGCTGTCTGTCTGTCTGTCTGTCTGTATTCATCACAATTTTGATCCACTAAAAGTACTTTCAGGTAGCACCAACGGGTCACAGGCGAATAAACACTACATTTGTTTTGCAGGCATCATTGAGTACCCCTTCGATCTGGAATCAATTATCTTCCGGTAAGGTAGTCATGTGTTTTAAGCATTACGCGGTTTGATGACCGATACACACAATTTTTATTCCCAATTGTGGACCTTGAGTTCTTTATTACTCAACCAACGGTTTTCTTTGAAGTATGGTGGACGTCGGCGGCCAACGATCAGAGAGACGGAAGTGGATCCACTGCTTTGAAAATGTGACAAGCATCATGTTTCTTGTTGCTTTGTCTGAGTACGATCAGGTGCTGGTAGAGTCAGATAACGAGGTAAATACACGTACTCTACTGTAGCCTATAGATGAGATGAAGTACTGCGAAGGGAATTATGATGCTACGATGCATAAGACACTTTCTGTTTTTAGAACCGGATGGAAGAATCAAAGGCATTATTCAGAACGATCGTTACCTACCCATGGTTTCAAAATTCGTCCGTCATTCTGTTTCTGGTGAGTGACTGTTGTGTGTTGTACTGTATGACCACACTGCACGCGTACATACTGCGCACGTTTCGCAAAGCGATGCAAAGATCTTTTGGGGTACGCTTCTCGAGATACACTGCTCGATACCGTGCTAATTAGAGACGCTTAAATCAGAAAAACCCGGTTGAAAATGTAGATGTAGTGAGGACTGGCATGCAACGTACGGTACGATGGCTAAAGAGACCGCCGCCGGAGGGCACGGCCAAAAACGGGACGCTTGATTGAATGACAAAAAAAGCAAACAGAGTAACCGATGATCTGACAAATGCCAGAGAAAATTGGATGGAGAGATACAAAACTTAATTGAAAAACTTAAAATAAAAGAGAGGGCCCGGCCCGTTGAGGAAACCGAAAAACCGGAGAAGTAGTGATCTATTTTTACCTTGGACTTCCCTTTAACCAAGGTCCGCGCGGCGAAGCTATTTTGGTTTTATCCCTGAAACTCGTACAATTAATCCATCTCTCCAGGCATTGATCAAACTGTTCCACACCAATCAGACTCTCTAGTTGTTTATATATCTCTTTATGTAGTTTTTATCTAGTTGTTTTTATATCTCTTTATATAGCGGGACTCTCCCCGACACAAAGGTTTTGTGCATGCTCTGAAAAACGTGTCCTTAAGCACCCCGGTTATAAATGTAGCCGGTTTTTGGTCAGATTACGTTAACTGTGAAACCGGCAATTTTATCGCGCATTTTGCAGAACAAGAAGGATTTATTGGAGGAAAAAATCGTATATAGTCACATTGTGGACTATTTCCCGGAGTTCGACGGTAAGAAAACTCGTCGCAATGTCCCTGCACAGAGAGCTAAACGATGTGGTCACTTTCAGGACCCCCTCGAGATGCTCAAGCGGCGCGAGAATTTATTTTGAAGATGTTCGTCGATCTGAATCCCGATTCGGACAAGATTGTTTATTCCCATTTCACTTGCGCCACAGGTACTTCAGACAGACATGTCCACATGTCCACAAACGTCATGTCAGATCGAAATCTCGCTAATTATACACGACCAATCAAGAAGCATAAATAATAATAATAATAAATAATAATAAATAATAATAAATAATAGTAAATAATAATAAATATAATTAATAATAATTAATAATAATGAATTTATATCAAATAATAATGATAATAATAAATAATAAATAATAATGAATTATAAATTATAAATAATAAATAATAGTAATAAATAATAATAAATAAATGATAATGAATTTATATCAAAGGTGCTGTGAGTGTGCGTAGTGAGCAGATTACGAATATAATTGTAGACACGGAAAACATTCGTTTTGTTTTCGCCGCCGTCAAGGACACGATTCTCCAACTGAATCTCAAAGAATACAACCTTGTCTGAAGGTCCAGCACTATCCTGCCGGAATTGTCTATCAAATGCCCGTTTTTGTAAATGGTAAGACGCATCGCGTGAGAATGCCGGTACACTGAAGTTTTTTACTTGTGCCTTACACTTTATATTTTACCTTTTAAATACTCTTATACTTCTTATTGAGATTCGTACATTTTCATTGATGGTGATTTTCGAGACTGGTTCAACTTACATCACTCTAATGGATATTGATGGCTAATTATGCCACCTCGAGATTCTGATACCTCCGTGTACGGAAAGAACTCATGCGCACAGGACTTACGTAAGACACAACAAAGCCGCTCGACGGTGCATTTACAACCCCATAAATAATAAATATATGGAATTAATATAGACGTCCAGCATACGAGACTAGCACAACGCACTGCGTCGAGTCTTGTAGCGAGGCGTGGTCAAGTAGTCACTTCCTGGTTATTGATCGATTCTTTGGTACGGTACGGATACATCTTGGCCAGAATCTTACCTCCGGCGTCGAACTGGCTACTGCCGTGCTGAGCCTGCATACGATAGCGACGCTGACATTCTCTAGTGACCGAAAAAAAATGATCCGCTCATTTATCTCCGATGGTGTGCTTGACACAAAAGCGGATAAAGCGTGAACTTGAAAACGGTCGCTTGTTTGCCGCGTGTCTGTCTTGTTCTTCTTCTGCTCCGCCGTTGCCGCCACACCGAGGCAGCCGCTGTTGATCGGCATAACGTAGTGAAGCTGCTCCTAATCTGGCAGGTAATTATCTTTTACCGACAACTCCGAGACATTTGTGTGACCTAGTCAACGCCAAAACCAGAGGCAATCAGCAGGAGAATCCCTAATCTTTTGGCAACATGAGCCGGTGGGGCTCCCTTTCCTTTTTTTGTTGTTCGCTTGTGATCTCGCTGACCTTAGCGGAAGAAAGACCGAGGAAGAGTGCTCGCTCTTATAGCTCCGGATCTTCCTCCAGTAACCTGTATGGAGGGTCGTCGTATTCATCAGGCGGAGATGGATACAACGACAACTTTGACTCCATTTTCAATTCAATGGATTTAAACAACAACGGAAAATCCCAGAAAATTAGGATTTGTAAGTTGATAGACGGATCATGCGTTGTGATCATGTGTTGTGATGTGGGTAAATCCTTACTTTCATTGAGAACTATTTGCAGCACTGCCTAACCCTCCTTACCCACCAAAACCGCCGCGACCGATGAAGGCACCCAATATGGGGAACTACGAAAATGACCCTAATCGGCAGCCCAACCTGCCCCGACCCCCAGGTATTACGACTTCAGCATCAATCACCAATTTTATTATATGAATTCGAGCACTACTGTAGATTTTCAAACCTCATAAAGAAAGCATTGTTATTTTGTTAATTTACCAACCAACTTAATTGTTCTGCCGAAACAGCGCCGCCGTCTGGATTCGGGCCGATGGACATTGAATTCAACTTCCCGAGCTACGAGCCCAGTGTGGATGACTCTTTCTTCGACTCTGACCAGTCTGGTGGGCCGTCGTATGGAAGCAATAACAACGGATACGGCAGCAGTTACAATAACAACAACAACAACAACTACAACAAGAATAACAACAACTACAATAACAATAATGGTGGTTACTCGACTCGAACAACCAAGTCATCCAACAACTATCCGAGTTCAACAGCAGTCAACAACTACCCGAGTTCAACAGCAGCCAACAACTACCCGAGTTCAACAGCAGCCAACAACTACCCGAGTTCAACAGCAGCCAACAAAGCATGCTCCCCGAAAACGCAGCCCGCCGTCAAAAACGGCATCTGTGTCACCGAAGACCAAATCACTTCCAAATGCGCAAAACTCCAACTGGCTCAAAGTGCCAACTGTGGTAGCAAAGAGTATTGTTGCTTCAGTAGCGCGGGTTCCGGTTCCGGCTCCACCAGCGCGAGCCCCGTCACGGTAACTACTACCGGAGTGAGTGGAGTAACAACCAGCATCACCACCAAGGCCAGCACTGCTGCAGCAACGACTACTGCAGGGAGTGGAGGAGCTGGAACGACCACCGCAAAGCCGGTTACGACGCAGGCACCTGCAGCCACAACTACTACCACAGCCGCAGCCACCAATGCACCAACTACCGTAACTACTTCGACGAAAGCTGCAACTACATCCCAGAGTGGAGGATCGGGTGGAGGTCAAACCACAACGGCCCATGTATCCACCGAAGCACCCAACGGCGGACCCTGCTCTCCATTGAGCAATCCATCCGTTACAAACGGTCAGTGTTTCAACCTGAATGCTCTCCAGGCCAACTGCCGTGGAATCCAGATGGCCAAGAGCAATCAGTGCGCTTTCAATCAGGTAACTACCATCTTATGATTAACCATTAACTTCGTCCCTATTTTGTTGCATACTTCAGTTTTCATTACTTTCCATTCAGTTCTGCTGTTTCACAAGCCTGAATGCTGGATCGACAGCAGCATATCCTCAATCATCATCGAGCGCTCCAGTCACCGCCACAAATGCACCAGTGACCCAAGCATCAACCGCTCCCGTCACGGCCACAAATGCACCAGTAACCCAAGCATCAACCACATCTGCCCCGTCTGCCGGTACGACAACGGCATATAACGGGGCTGCTGGTGGGGCTTCCAATACCGGCAATCGCGTGGCAGTAGTTGTCCAAGTCAGCAGCAGCAGCAACAAGGCCTGTCATCCACAAGGCAAGTCATCATCCGTTTCGGGGGTATGTATTGCCACTTCCAGTCTTCCAAGCCAATGTGTCGGCCAAAGCGTTGCCTTCGGAGAGTCTTGTGCTGCCGAGGAGGCTTGCTGCTTCTCAGAGCCACCGAAGCGTTCCGTATGCCGACCTCGCTCAGCTGCTAATCAGGCCACCACAGGAGAGTGCGTGCCAACATCCAGTCTATCGAGTATGTGCGCTAATCGGGCCGCCTCCAAGTCCGACGACTGTGCCAGCCAAGACTGGTGCTGTATGGGTGCCCAACTGCCAGCGGAAGCACCCTCCACTCCACCGGTTAAAGTCAACATCATAATCGGAGACGAACAAAAACCCAATGCAGGTGATGGCTTCCACGCTGAGCCAGCAAACAGCGCTTCGTCCGGTAATGCCGTCGCCCCTCCCGCCAACGATGTCGCATGCACTCCCAACGACAATCCCGCCATCCACGATGGGAAATGTTTGACGATGCGTCAACTCAGCCAGCAGTGTGTCGACCGAAAAGCTTCCTCTTCCGCACAGTGCGCTTTCGGTCGGTTTTGCTGTTACTCTGACGAGAATGTGGAGGTCGCCGACGGAAAGCCAGCGTCATCTGCGCCAGTCGTGGTTACTGTCAGCAACGCAAACAAGTTGGTATCGGTTGTAGCTGCATCTGCAGAACAGGTCGTGGTCGTCACTCCGTCTGCCGCATCGGCCCCGGTCAAGTCCTGCTCGCCCAACTCCAACCGGGCTGTTAGCAACGGTGCCTGCATGACAATTCGGGAGCTTCGGGCTAATTGGTAAGTGATTGCTCAGCCATGTGAAACAGGATTGGTGTGTTTGATTGCAAGGGTCCTGAGTCCAATTAATGTTTCTGCGGCTGTTTAGCGTGGACGAGAAGGCATCACCCTCGGCCGATTGCGAAATGGGCAGTTGGTGCTGTTTCTCCGAGGACGGGAAGAAGGTTGATC
>LRSR01001262.1:5000-22147 GCA_001579985.1 Hypsibius dujardini | reverse complement strand
CAGACAGACAGACAGACAGACAGATAAGCAGGCAGACAAACAGACAGACAGGCAGACAGACAGACAGACAGATACATGAAACAAAGACACTTATAAGACACAAGAACGACGAGTGACTAAATGCTTGAGGAAATGGATGCAAGGTACAAGAATGAACGTCGGAGTTCCTCATATCTTTAAAGGTCACTTGTATTTAACCCGTGTTCTCTCAACAAGCAATTTTCTTCCCACATCAGACTAACTTCAGTTTTTGAACAACTGATACGACAATTTTTGTCATACATTGTACGTACATGGATCAGCCGTTAAAACGTGAAAAATCGATGCTTAACAAAACTGTTGAACAGAGGCACTTTATGGCGACACGATTTTCCGCTTGGTAGATGTCATGATTACCGTTCTAGTCACGTATCAGTCATAAATTTAAACCATCACAAATTTTTGTATAACCTATACCGAAATCCAGTAGTACTGTAGCTAAGAGTTAGACACTCGCTATAATTGCACGCCTCAATCTGTCTGTCTGTCTGTCTGTCTGTCTGTCTGTTTGTCTGTCTGTCTGTCTGTCTGTCTGTCTGTTTGTCTTTTTGTTTGTCTGTCTGTCTTTCTGCTGCCTCTACATACAGGGATCCCTGGAAAATAGATATTCACACGCACCACGCGCTGTACACTATTTGAGACCTTTCCATGTCTCACTTTATTATAGGAACTCGTGAACAAGCATTTGTCGCCGCACTGTCCTCCGCGGCCGTGGTCCACTCACTCGCCAAAGCCTGCGCCGCCGGCTCTCTCCCCAACTGCAACTGTGGTCCAATGCCAAATGAGCCTCCCAGTGGCGACTTCAAATGGGGCGGCTGTGCCGACGACGTCTCCTACGGGATGAAGGTCAGCCGGCTCTTCACCGACGTTCCCTATAACTTCAAATACCAAGCCAGCTATCAGCAGAAGAAGAAGGACCGCATCGTCACATGGAAGAAGAGCCGAATGGCGCGAGCGGAACTCACTCTGCACAATCAGCTGGCTGGTAGGCGAGTCGTCGAGTCCAGTCTGACGCGTCACTGCAAATGCCACGGCGTAAGAACCTTTCAGCTCCATTTCCCGCGCGTTATGTATAATCCAGGCTTGACCAACGGGTTTCCGGCCGTTTTAGGTATCCGGCTCCTGTCAGATCCGCACCTGCTGGAAGAGCCTGCCGACGATGAAGGAAATCAGTGAGCAACTCTACAGGAACTTCAAACGAGCCGTTGAGGTGAGACATATAGTCAGGCATACGTACGTGTTTGATCAGAGATCCGAGTCAGGCATTCACCATATGAGCCATATGGTTGTAGACACATAGACAAGCCTTTTTATTTGTGTCGTCTGTGAGGCGTAGTTTGATTGATGGCAGTTTCTCACACGTAAACACACTTTTTTCGCGTATCAAAACATTCTGAAATCAAATGTTAATAACGACGATCGATTACATGTATGTTGGCGATTGTCTGCCTGCTCGTTGATCGGCTTGTCTAACGGCCTCACTGGTCTTTGTACCTCATTGTCTCGATGTCTTGACTCTAAGTCTGACAGGCCGCAGAAAGACTGGCGTCCGCATCAAATGGGCCGTTTTCGCGCACGTTCTGATGTCTCCAGCTTGCTTTTGCCTATTTGTCTGTGCCCTGGCATTCGTTATGCGTCTGTCTGTCTTGTCTTGTCTCACCGCAAGTGTATCTCCCAGTCCAATGTCTGTGATGTGTGTTGCACTGCACCTGGTCTGTCCTTCTGGGCGTCCTTTCAATTAGTGTCGCAAAAATGGGGACTACGAATTAAAGAATGAAACACGGATCCAGTCACAGACACACATGCAGACATTTAAAGAATACGGACCCAGACATAGGCAAACACAAGGACAGACATGGACCCAGACAGAGGCAAACACAAGGACAGACACAGGGCAATACATCGACGTTGACATAGGAATAGGCACTGACACAGACAGACAGACACGTAAAGACACAGACACAGACCCAGACATAGGCAAACACAGGCACAGATACAGGCCAAAACATCGACGTTGACATAGAAATAGACACTGACACAGACAGACACAGACAGACACGTAAAGACACAGACCCAGACATAGGCAGACACAGGCACAGACACAGGCCAACACATCGAAGTAGACATAGGCACTGATACTGAAACAGACAGACACGTAGAGGCACGGACCCCAACATGGGCGTAGACAGACAAAGATGCAAGCCATGAGAGAGTTTGCCTGGTCACGGCGCCTGCACAAATACCCTTTCGTTCCCATAGTGTGTGTGACATTAATAACATTGCTTCCGTTGTATGGTGTTACACAGGTACGCCGACAAGGCATCACCAACTCCTTCGAGCCAATCTACCCCCTCATATCACACCTGACCGCGGAGACACTCCTCTTCTCATCGAAATCGCCGGACCACTGCACGCCGGACGAGAAGTTCGGCTCACTCGGAACGAAGAATCGCATCTGCAATGCCACCTCCAGCGGGCCGGATAATTGCGGATCCATGTGCTGCGGTCGCGGTCACTTCAGCTACATGAAGCGAGTGCCGGTCAGCTGCAACTGCAAGTACATCTGGTGCTGCCGGGTAGAGTGTCAGTCGTGCCAACAGTGGGTTCATGTGACGAGATGTAAATAGCAAGAGCCCGTTTTTTGTTGGGAGAGATGGGAACAAAATTATGCTCAAAGTGCCGATAAAAAGTAATTAGACACGACAGTATGTGTGCTGACGCGAGCAGGAAAACAACAAGAGACAACGTGGGAAAAAAAACGATTTCGTTGCGTGTGTTACTTTTTTGCGGTTTTACTACTGACCAACTCCCGGAATTGGGATAGGATTTTGTTCTCCCGTTTCTGGCGTTCGTCCTTGTCGAACATCTCCAGGGCGCGTTTCTCGTCGGCACTGTAGATTTGGTTTTCCTTCCGAAGTCGCACGGCCTCCATACGTCGATGCCTGTAAAAGGGAATTGAAAAAAGGATTCGATTTCAGGCAATAAAGCTAATGGTCATTAGACAGACAGTCCAAAGACATATCCAGACAACAAAACGGACGGTTGTCTGTTCGCAGACACGGACGGTTGTCTGTTCGCAGACAACGAAGTTTGTCTGTTCGCAGACAACGGACGGTTGTCTGTTCACAGACAACGAAGTTTGTCTGTTCACAGACAACGGAAGTAGGAGAAATTGACAATACCGTACAACGGAACTGAACCGAACAAACAAAAAAGGGAGCTCATCCCAATGACGAACTGAAAGATTGGCAGGCGAGACACTTACCGACTACCGCTCATAACGTATCCAGTCTTCTCAAAGGTGACAATCTCGTCGCTGGTCAGGCCGATTTCACCGCGTCGAGGTATACGCTTTCCTTCCGCAACGAAAGCAGCCATAGCCGCTCCCTCACCCGGCAGCAGTGCTTTTCCGAAACTGCAACAACATGAAAGCGAATGCATGTATTTATCGGCATAATACGAAATACGTAAAATAGGAAAGATTTACGTACGCTCGAGGGTCAGAAGAAAGGAGATTTGACCGAGGCAGTGGGCCAATATTGTCGCCCTCGAGAGGAGTGACTCCTTCGTCGTCCGAGCCCCCACCAGAACCGGCCTTGGTTACCCAGGCTGGACCTGACGTGCCGGCGGCCGCCTCTTCGTCTGAACTGACTTCCTCTTTTCTCGACTTCTTGTGCTTCTTAGCTTTCTTGTGCTTCTTGTGCTTATGCTTTTTGGTCGTCTTTTTCTCGGTCAATTCATCAAGTAGTCGCTCTTCCGCAGCTTTCATTGCTACCTGTTCTTCGTCGTCCGAACTGTAAACATAAGCCAGACTTAACGAAAGTCAAGCAGCAAATAAGATAGGCAGACAGACACTCAGACAAACAGACAGATAGACAGAGAGACAGACGGAGAAACAGACAGACAGACAGATAAACAGAGAGACAGACGGAGAGACGGAGAGACAGACAGACAGATAAACGGGTAGAGAGACGGAGAGACAGATAAACGGATAGAGAGACAGAGATGCAGAGAGACAGACATAACGAGAGATATACAGGCAATGAAGGCTTACTCAGGTATCTGTCGAGGCGTCGACAACCAAGCTTCATGCAGGCCGGTAGTGCCAATTTCCTCTCGCATTGCTCGACGTCTACGTTTGATAGGATAATAGAAAATCACAAGCTTTTCATCTCTTATTGCAACCACGAAGACAAGAAGACAAGCCAATTCTAATAAAGTACCTTGACCAGTACTCGTCCGATCGGTTTCCGTTCTGCTGGAACCGTGATCCGTTACGCTGCGGTCCACGACGATTGTCTGGCTCTTCGTTCCTGTAATCCGAGTATGATGGAGATTTTCGCCACCTACGAAAACACATCGGGAGCGATAAAACGATACCAAAGCTTGTCGGATGCAATAAAACTAACCGCACAATGTAAATGCACAGCAGAGAAATCTGACAAGTCATCTCATGTCGTGAGTACGCAATGTTGGCTTGGTCATAAATAATCATAAAACAAAATGCTCAGAAAGCAAACAGCAATCAAGAATCAACTAATCAAAACAAATAGCAATCAATTCAGTAAAGTAGTGCGGGTACGGCTCGGTCCGGGGCCGTGGGGACCGAAGCCCGGGACCGGCCCCAGGTTGTGGGAACCGATCAATCAATCAATCATTAAATTGACCAACGACCCGGGCCGGCACAATTCACCAAAGCAATCAATCAATCTAGCGAAATCTACCTCACTACATTTACTGCTAATATGAGTAATATGAATACTAATACCAATTCAAAAGTGAACAGTTTATGCTTGGCCTGACAGTGACACTGCCGTATCGAAATAACGCACGCACACAACCCAATGTGAAAACAGAAAAATTAAAAGTGATCATCACACACCTGGAACTGCGACATCAATTAACGCCCGCGTAGGTCAACAATCGATCAATCAATTGAACAACATAATGCAGGATTTACACACGACGCAAAATACTCACCTTGAGCTATCGATATTATTCCCTCCTCCTCCACCACCACCACCACCACCACTCCGACCACCCACAGGGTTGAATTTCTCTAAATCAGCGGCCGTGCGCACTAATTTCGTCCTCGACGGCGATGGCGAGCGTCTGCGAACTGGCGACGTCCTGTTGTTGATCTGAGGACGTCTCGGAATGGGGGACCTTGAATCACGCCGATCGCCGTCTTGCCGCCGACTGGGCACGGGCGATCGACTGCGACGCCTTTGCCTTTCTTCCTTCTCGCGTCGCAGAGGCGTCACTCGTCGCCGTTCCGGAGTGCGGGAGCGTTTGTGGGGACGGCGTGGGGAATCGTCAGCGCTGCTGTTGCTCCGACGACGTGACTCTTTCTTCCGATCATCCCGATCGCTCCGACGCCTCGGTGATGGGCTTCGAGAACTCCCACGACGGCGTGTCGGCGACCGCATGGCCAGTTGGATGGGAAAGGATAAATAATGGCCGCAGATAACTTGAGGGAATGTGCACACGTGGCAAAAACCTTGCGCTAACCGAGTCAAGCCACTACACTCGTTCGTCGCGTGTCTGCTTTGCACACCCACGAGTTCAAGCGCTTGATTCGGCCCATACAAGGTTTCTGCCTCGTGAGGAATGTGGACGTGAAAATAAAAATGTTTGACGGAAATGCCTTCCGAAGAAAACGTTAAAAGTACGAGTATGCCCAACGTGAATCTGAAACTTAGGAGAGCGGGGATAAAATTTGGATAATGAAAAAACAGGTGGAGAGAATAAGAAAATAAAGAACGGATCAACGAAGCCTGCATGAATCTGAATTCATAATGTTACAAACTCTACGTTGGGTGTCCAAGTTACAGTCCCACTAATCGTACTTCCTCACACGCGGTCCTAAGTTATAAAGTGTGGCTCAAACTTCGCTCACCTCCATTTGGCTGCCGTAGCAGTTGTCAGTGAAATGGGGTTCTAACTCTGTTCGTACATAATTGACGCCACTTGCATAGGCAGAATCAGAGCACTTAGCACTTGAGAACCTGCACTGGACGGACATCTTTATACTGTTTGGTTCATCAGCAAAGGTCGAGGTTGACTGATTTACTTTGACTTCAATATGTTCCAGTGTACTGTACGCTCCCGATCTCAAAGGTCGATTTTAGGTCCGGCCCGAAAACACGTTCCGTCGCTTGCTTTGTTGTTCATTCAGATTCACTTAAACTTTATTGACTTCAACATTTTGAAACCTCAATCATCTTTTCAATCAAGCAAGGTAGCATAGCCTGTCAGGCAAAACCAACGGACCAATCACAGACAAGTGAACGGAATTGAACGATCCACTCAAGCTTGATGTGAATCATCGAGGGTGGGGCTTGATTGACCATTGAGATCGGGAGCATTCAGTAATGTGATTCTGTAATCATTCAGTAATAATTCCCTTAAATAAATGTTCTTGTTAGTTTTTGACTTGAAATCTAGAATATTCCGTTCTATTTGTATTTTGGTAGTAGAAGTTTTCGTTTTCTGAAACCGTTCCGGTGGATGTTGTCCTCCCTCTTCTAACCGGATTCTGGGGATCCTTGTAAAATAAGATAAGATCCGCGTCCATACAATCCATAAGCGTATCGGAAAAGTGAAGTCAAAAGAAATGAAAACTGTATATTCAAATAGAAATGAGAAGAAGCAAAATGTCAAATGATTCTCATACGATGAAGTCTTTGTAGACCGCCGAATTGATCAGGGCAGTTGTGCATGTCGCCTGACGATTTGCTGACATGCTCGCATCGCCCACGACAAATGAAGTACAAGGTCAAAGTTTGATTTCGGTAAACGTCAAAATCGCTTTTAATTCGGCGAAGAGAGAAAAGCAGAGGACGCCCGTGTTCGCCAAATGGCAAACGAAGAGTACTAATACTGCGCTGATTGATCTATTTGAGGCAGTCAAAACAGTCATTACATTTTCAATTAGAATGGCAAAATCTTAACGAAAATGTTTTTCTTTCTTTGTTCCAGAATTGAGAAAACTAAATTACATTTCCACTGGCACCTGACAAAAAAGACAAAAAAGACAAAAAAGACTGAAAAAAGAGAAATGGTTACTTGAGTTTTTGTTCCTGCAAAGTTTGCACTGGTTCCTGCAAAGTTCCACTTGTTCCTGAAAAGTTTACACTTGTTCCTACAAAGTTCCACTTGTTCCTGAAAAGTTGGCACTTGTTCCTACAAACAGTTGAGTACACTGTTGACTACACTGAAGGGTCCGGGGAATGGGCAAAAGGGGAGGGGCAGGGGATGGTTTTCAAACAATCGTTTAATCAACCAGCTGATCACCCCCTGTTCCGCCCCTTTAGCCCATTCCCCGGACCCTCCAGTGTACTCAATCTTGTCGTTGATTGTATGATTTAGCACTGGTCAGCAGTGGTCTTCTCGACCGAATTGACGCTGTGATTCTCAGATAATTTTGCCGGAGCTGCGTTCATTTTTTATAGAGCCAATGAATGATTCATCTGGCTGACTCGATTGCCGAACGAGAGCTGACAGCGGAGTCCCGGACACTGCGACGGAGCGGAGCGCGACAGCATTCTAAATTTAGAGTGGAAAATGTGTGTCGTAGGCGGATCCACACATGGCAAAAACCTTGCACTGACCGAATTAAGCGCTTTAACTCGGGGCTATGTACAGCCGAAGAGTGGAACGAGTGTAATGGCTTAACTCAGTTAGTGCAAGGTTTTTGCTACATAACTGCATAACCAATGCTTCCCCCTGCCCCAGATGCTCAAAGTTTCGGGTATCGGTGTTATGAATATATGACGGATATTCATGTACTCATACTCTCAATCTTTCTAGAAAGCCCGAGAACTCGCGGGAAACCCCGAGTGCAGACCATGTGCAAGAGTACGAGTACTGTCGCGACCAATTGGTGCTGCTTTTAGATCTAACGTATATTATGACTGCAGTAAAGCACAGTGTGTGCAGTCATAATATACGTTGGATCAAAAACACAGCACCAAATGATCGCGGCAGTACAGTACGAGTACTCACAAGCCCTAGTCGCTGTCGACATGTAAATCAATAATCAGTCAATCAAGTAACTGTGCTGGAAAAAAAGTTGTGCTTGCCTGGCGCGCAGAGTTTAACTTTCGACGTTAAAAACCTGCACGTTTGATGTCAGTTGGAGACTTTCCATTTTAGAATTTATTTTATTTTATCATTCTCTAGAGCCAGATCCTATAGTTGTTTGGTTCCACTTGGAGGCTCGAAGCAGTATCGGACTTGACTGCAAACTGCACTGCCTTCGGTTATTCGCGCCTCTTGTATTTTATTATGTGAAGGGACAAGTCTTCAATCAATCGATTGATCACTCACGCAGCTGGCACTGAAAATGGCTCCCACGTCCGCCATCGATTTCGCTTCGCTCAAAGAGTCCGGCAATGCACTCTTCAAGCAGGGAAAATTTCAGGACGCTCTAGATCTTTATTCTCAAGCGCTGGCGCTGGTGGCGGTCGACCAGGACAAGTCAGCGGTATTGAAGAATCAAGCAGCTTGTTATTTGAAATTGGAAAATTATGAAAAATGCAATGCCGTCTCCAGCCAAGGTAATGACTCGAATTCTTTGGTTCTAATTGTTTCTTCATAGAAATACAATTTCCTGCATGTTCCGTAGCGTTGGAGTTGAGCCCGAATGATCCGAAAGCGCTCTTCCGCCGATGTCAAGCGCTGGAGAAGCTCGGACGTGTCGATGAAGCTTTTAAAGATGCACGAAAGGCCGCGCACGCGGAGCCGGGAGACGCTTCCATCAAGGAAGCGCTGGTGCGGTTGAAGAAAAAAATCGATGAAGCGGTCAGTTGCGTTGCGCAGTTTTGGAGGAAGCTTCCGAGTCACTTGATTGAAAGCTAGGCGCATAGGGTTGATTGATTGATTGGTTGATTTATTATCGCATATAATTGATTGATTGATTAGTCTCTGATTGAATATGGTTGATTGATTGATCTATTATCGCATAAGGTCGATTGATTGATTGATTGATTGATCTATTCACGCTGAACGTCAATCAACAATCAATCACAACAATTGCACGCGACTATATCCAGGTTTTTTTTCGCGTTTGCCACAACGCTTTATCAAGTCTCATTATTAATTTTGAAATACTAATCGCCGCAAATTGGTTCACTAATTATGTTTGTTTGGTTTTTCAGAGCAAAAAGCAAGCCAGCACTGACCAAAAAGTGACGGATATGCTGAACTTTCTTCACACCGAAACGGACAAGGAGAAGCGCCGTCTGGCGGCCAACAATTTGATCGTTTTGGCACGGGAGAAAGCGGGTGCGGAATTACTTGTTGCCAAACCGCAAGTCCTGGAGAAGATGGTGAAGCTGCTGCGGGACCCTAAGCTGGACGCGGAAGTTCGTTTGACCATTGTCCGGACGCTTGGGGAAATTTTGAAGGGCGATCCGGCTCGGGTAAGAAAGTCGCAGTGTTGTGTCACAACTCACGACAAATCCGACTGGATTGGTCGGACAAATCCAGTGGCGACATAGAACATGAGCGACCAGACGGGCGGATGCCCCGACCAATCCTGTCGGCATACCGGAAGACGCCCCCTTTTACGGAGCGATCTGACTCTTTTATTTTATTTGCTTGACCATTCTCATTCGATAATAATTACTTCCTTCTTAATTACAGACGAGAGAGATCCTTCGAAATCGGATTGGACTTCCGCCGCTGATGGCGCTTTATTGTGTAGACAATTTGGAGCTGGTCACAGCTGTCAGCATTGCCGTGGAAAATATTCTGAAAACTCTGTCGGGGTGGCTTGATAAGGAGAAACCAGATCCGGCAATGATCAAAGGTAGTGCACATACGTATTGACTGTACCCTTCCTACTGGTCTTAAACGTTTATTTCGCATTCTCAAGTTCCGTTCTGTGCACGTCCTCATGTCTGCCTGTCTGTCTGTCTGTCTGTCTGTCTGTCTGTCTGTCTGTCTGTTTGTCTGTCTGTCTGTCTGTCTGTCTGACTGTCTGTCTGCCTGTCTATCTGCCTGCCTGCCTACCTGTCTGGCTGTCTTTCTGTTTGTCTGACTGTCTGTCTGTCTGTCTGTCTGACTGTCTGTCTGACTGCCTGCCTGTCTGTCTGTCTGTTTGACTGTCTGCCTGACTGCCTGTTTGGCTGTTTATCGGGGTTTTCATATGTTTCTCTGTTTTTCGACTTTATTTCTTGTCTGTCTGACGCTCTATCTCGAGGAATTAATAAGTCTCCCTGTTCTCTGGTTGTTTGTAGCAAACCAAGAAGACATCGATCACACTCTGCAAACGCTAACTGAGATGGTCGACAAAGCCGTTCTCTCGGCAGTTGGGCGCGACTCCATTATCGACATCCTACTGAAGAATATCCCGGAAAACCTTTCACCCGGCCTGGGATGGGCCGATCAATTCATGGAGAAGGACGGCATTGCGAAGCTCCTGACTGCGGCGGTGGTGCAGCCGGGCGATCGGTTGAACGTCGGCTCTTCCCTCAACGTGACGAATGAGACGCGGATTCACATTTCTTTGGCACTGCAGAAGATCAACGACGATCTGGACGGCGATAAAAAGCGGAAAGTCTTTACAGACAAGTGCGAGCAGTTTGTGCAGCGGCTGCTGGCCGATCCGGATCCGGAGACGAAAATGCTGGCTGTTTTGGTGGTCATCACACTGCTCCAAGGTAACTGCTAAAGCGACCGTCAATGTGTCACGTGACTGTGTCACGTGACTGTCCATACGCCTTTTCTTTCGTCCTCCTTTTTATTCTTTGGGTTTCGGGGGTTGATGAGTTCTGTGCCGTCGCAGGACCCTTCGACGTGGGAAACTTCCTTTTGGGTAGTAAAAATATCCTGGAGATGCTGCTGGTCATGGCGACGTCCGACGAGCCGGAACATCAAATCATCGCAGCAGAGGCCATTGTGCACGCTGCCTCGAAGAAAGACAAGTGCGCAGCTATCCTCTCTGAAGGCATGGGGATCCTGAAGAAGCTGGCCAAGTCTCCTAACGACAAAGTTCAGGTTAGCCTAACTGGGGCGGAGAAACTTGCTGCGGTTCGCCATGCGTTGATTGATACTTTGGCCAGTTAAATGCAATGTTTCGGTTTGATCAATCAATCAATCAATCAATCGATCTCAATCAGTGTTCACGTTATTCAATCAACCGATCAATCGACCGTTCACTGGCCAACCAGGCGTGGTTTGAGGCACCAAATCAATCAAGTTTGCCCATACTACACCAAATCAATCAACGACTGGCGAGCCGTAGCAAGTTCTCCGCCAGCTGTGCTTCTTCCCCTGCAACACAGGCGTCTCCCCATTGTTCAACGTTCAGGTTTTTTTCTTCGTTGACCTGATGTTTTTCCGTTTTTAGGTGCGTGCCTTAGTCGGTCTGTGTAAGGCCGGCTCCTCCGGCGGGCTCGATTTCGCCAACAAACCCCTGCCGGAGGAAGAAGTCCAACAACTGGCGCAGTCCTGTCGGAAGTTCCTTACCAACCCCGCCAAAGATTTCGACCTTCGCCGATGGGCCGCCGAGGGTCTCGCCTACCTCTCCCTCGACGGCAACGTCAAGGATTCCCTCGTGGAAGACCGCGCGGCCCTGCGGAGTCTGATTGATCTGGGCAAGACGGGCAACCAAAACATCATCTACGGCGTCGTGTCGGTCTTTGTCAATCTGACCAACTCCTACGACAAACCGGAAGTTGTGCCGGAGATGAAGGAACTGGCGCAGTTTGCCAAGCAACACGTTCCGGTGGAGCACCCGAAAGACAGTCCGGAGTGTGTGGCTAAGCGAGTGGAGGCCCTGGCGGAAGAGGGCGTCGTCAGTGCGCTGGTCGCCGTCAGTAAGGTCGAGTCGAAGAACGTGCGGGAGTTGATTGCCCGTGTGATGAATGTCGTGGCGGAGGAGAAGGACCACCGCGGAGCGATGGTGCAGCAGGGCGGTGCGAAAGCGCTGTTGGCCTTGGCCTTGGACGGAACTGAACGGGGTACGCAGAAAAGAACTGTTTGGTTAATGCGCTCCTTGTTGGAGAATCAATTGATTGATTGATTGATTGATTGGAATCTGATCACATTCATATAGGAAAGGAATGCGCCAGCCAGGCTTTGGCGCGGATCGGCATCACCATCGATCCAACCATGGCGTTCCCCGGTCAACGGGCTTATGAGGTGGTGCGACCACTGCTGGCTCTCCTCCAGGAGGAAAAGTCCGCGCTTCAGAACTTCGAGGCGCTTTTGGCCTTGACAAATCTCGCACAAGTCAGCGAGAGTGTTCGGTATGGTTTGCCTCTTGATGTATTTTTTTTGTCATGGGATAGTAACCGTTGGTTAATGGTTTTTTATTACAGGCAGAGGATTGTGAAGGAGCAGGGATTATCGAAGATCGAGCACTACCTCTATGAGGAGCATGAAATGCTGAAACGTGCTGCGACCGAATGCATCTGCAATCTGATGCTCAGCCCTGACGTACGACGAGCAATATATTTTCGTATTGCTGCTTTTTGCACGTCCTCCCTCTCTCTCTCTGCAGGTTCAAGATATTTACATTCGGTTGGAAGGTGACCGAATCAAATTACTGTTACTGTACATGGCCGATGAAGATGTCGCCGTGGCTCGGGCTGCTTCTGGTGCTATCGCCATGCTGAGTGACGATGAGAAAGCTTGTGCTCGCATTATCCAGGTACCGAAAATATTCCGGTGTGCACTGCTTATTGTCCATGTCTGCCTATGATTGCCTGGTACACCTGTCTGTCTGTCCGTTTGTTTATCTGGCTGGGTGTCTGTCTGTCTGTCTGTCTGTCTAGCTGTCTGTCTGTCTGGCTATCTGGCTGTCTGTCTGGCTGGCTGTTTGTTTGTCTGTCTGTCTGTCTGGCTGTTTGTCTGTCAGTTATTCTGCCGGTCAGCCTGGATTTGCTGACTCAATGCCTCTCGATTACCGTTCTTCTTACCTGATGTGATTTGATGTATTTGTCTTCATTTTCTGTTCCGCTTTAGCCGACCATGTGGCTGGAAGTCATGAAGGAAATATCCGTCTCCGAACATGCCGACATCCGCCTGCGTGCCTTATACATAATCGGAAACCTCATCCGCAACAGCCAGACCGCCGCAGAGGCCATCTGTCAGTCTGAGCTGTTGGAGATCCTCCTGGCGACCTCGCAGCTCACCGGCGCGGACAATGCACTCGCTCAGAAAGCAGCTCTCCACGCACTCAAGGCGGCTCATACTAAGAAACTCATCGCACCCAACCCCGAGTACGAAGAAGACGAGGATGCGGAATGATTTGGCAGCTTTTTTTTGTCGGTCTATTTCTTTTCATCTTATTGATGTCTGTACAGTGCACTGCGTCTTAGTGCCTTTGACTGCATGTGTGATGACCAGTGGGACGATTCGTCCGACTTTTTTACTGCGTGCCCGGTTGATCCTGTCACATTTACTTTGTAGTTTTTGAATATTTTACCCATTTTTATACTCTTCCTTCCTGACATGGTTCCTTCCTGTGTGGTTCTATGTAAATTCATCATGGTCAAGCAGATCAGGCATGTGCATTGCAAAGAAGGACACTTTATGTCTGACGCTGATGATAATGGTCAGCATGGAGAGCAGATTCAGCTAGATTCAGCTAGATTCAGCAGATTCAGCTAGATTCAGCTAGATTCAGCAGATTCAGCTAGATTCAGCAGAAAGTCGTCTGTGGGGATGGTCAAAACAATAATCACGAAATCCTTGGTTCTGGTCTTACAGAACCAGAAGCGGTGTTGACCCAGAACCAGTTCTCGTCAAAATCTGTCTACTAATTTTTTTCAACTTTTTCTCACTTAAATTTTCAGTGTCCGAAACTGAAGTTAATAAACTTAGAACTAAAACTAAGAAATAATTTAACGTATGCTCACGATCTCAAGGGACACGTTTCCTCACTTGTTTGCCTGAACCGTTAAATGGATGAACGAACAAAATATTTTTCGTAATTCAATCAATCAATGCCCCGGTGAAAGCTTTAAAGCGGCTGCCGCAAGAAAAACCTTCCCCGATTTTCTCCATCTCGAAAAGGGAACCGAGGGGGACCAGTTATATTTTATAAAATTATGGTTTGATCATAATTATTCATAAAATAAAGTTGAGCCCGATCTCAGACTGACGCAGGTACGCGATACAGCGGTGCACTGGGTCAACGCGCCACTGCTCTTAGCAACGTTGTACAGCAAATCCAACAGGCACCTTTAAGCCTCCGAAAAGTGCATTCAACCATTCCACCATTCAAGCATGGCTCATTCGGTGAGGGACGCAACATGGCGAGCAAGTATGATGCCGGTGACTGGGGAACCCGACGCTCGTCCGATTCCCCCGCGATCACACTGGATCACCCACTGGCTACTCGCTATTGTCTGGATCCAGTTTCTCGTTCCGATTGTTTGCCTGATTCTCGATGCAATAAGTAATTAATGTATTAATAATAACTTTTAAACGCATCTTGTCACCAATCCAGACGTAGAAGAGGACCCGCCCAAAGACATAACGTTCATCAAGAATTGGACATCTGATTTAGACATTTTTTTCAGGCGACAGCAATACTCCTGCAGAGGTTCCTTGGACCACTGCGAACCCTTACAGCAACTTGACCATACCGTTCTACTACCGCGGGTCTGCTGCTGCGTTTTGGAGCAACATCATTGCCGTGATAATCGGTGCCGTCGGACTGATTACGTACCATCCCGTGAACACGCGGGAGCTCGCAAGGGAGCATCACTTTCGATCGACACACGCTGTGCTGTGCAAACTTGCTGTATTATTCTGCGCCATTTCGACGTTCTTTGCGGTCTGGCGGTGGCAAGTTATCTCAAAGACTGTCATCAAGCACGGCGAAGCGAGCCTCAAAACGCCCTTTGCCTTGTCAATTATAACGTGTTTCCTGCAAGTTCTTCCAGGCAGTGGGAGCCTGTTTGTTCCGGTGCTGGTTGCCTTGTCAATCACGGACTCGAAGGATAATTTCGGATTACTTGCACCGACATGTGAATACCGTGCGTACCGACATCTCTATGACAATCCTGGCTTCTGTCTCGTTATTCTGTCTGCGTCTGTGTCTGTGTCTGTGTGTCTGTGTGTCTGTGTCTGTGTCTGTGTCTGTGTCTGTGTCTGTGTCTGTGTTTATGTCGGTGTCTGTGTCTGTGTCTGTCTGTGTCTGTCTGTGCATGTCTGTCTGTCTCAGAGTAATTGTTTATAGCTGTATCACCTTTGTTTCAACAAGGGATGAATCAAACTTTATTGCAGGAGAAAGAAGTCCGATTAGAGAACTGTTCGGGATGAACAAAAAAGCGGGACCTTCCATAAAAGAACGGCTCTTCCGGTCGGAACCCCAGAAACTACAAGTCTGTGGGGTCATTGAGGGCGGGCTACAACCCACTGCCGCTGAGGAAGAGCAAATCCCATTTATCGACCCGACCGTTCGGAAGCGAAAAGTCAGCGATCTAACTGACACCGCATCAGATGTGATTCGAAATTTAATACTTGACCAGATGAAGAGACCGATCGAACCAAATTCCGCTGGTGCGACTAATCTTGAATAATACTTGCAATGTCTTGTCTGAGAACTGCCCTTGATTCAAGCGCTTATTCCAAAGTAAAAAAAATCTCATTCCGAAGAAACACTCTCTGTTTTCCACTGTTTCGGAATTAAGACGTTCTATTTTGGTAGATTCGATTTTATGGTTTCCTAAAGTACGTTCGAATTAACTGTCTTAACAGTGGATTAATACATAGAAGTGGTTAATTCCGCAACCAGTTGGATATGATTAAAAAAGCGACTCCCATGTGTCTGAAAGAATCGAGGCAGGCAAGGCTGGTCAAAGTCCAGGAAGACCTAACCTATCTGGAAATGCGATGGACGATACGAACATCTAGGGCATGGAAGCGTAGAGGAATCTCGAGTGTCTCGCTATGCATATGGGGGACTTCAGTGGCAAGAAAAACTATAGAATTGGATGCCGAGAAACGACGAACGATGCCCGCTCACATGCGACCGAACCCGCGACCGCCGCCCTCCAGCGGCAGCCGACTGCCATACCGTCCGTCTTCATACTTCCCCAGACCGGGCGCCGGAGCGTCGGCAACCGACGACAAAGACGAAAACAGATACTGCGGACCGGGTTTGGTGTGACAGGCATAACCACCACGCAGGAAGCCCCCACCGCCGGCATCCCCCGCTCCGTCCGTCCGTCTGTTCATCCACCCGTCTGTCCGTCTATCCGTCCGCCTGTCCGTCTGTTCGTCCGTCCGTCTGTCCATCAGTCTGTCCGTCTGTCCGTCTGTCTGCCTGTCCGTCCGTCCGTCGGTCCGCTGCTGGCTGCAGTACCGATGAGGCAGCGCGGAAGCACCACCGACCACATACGGGACCTCTCGCAGCGGTTCGCCGTAATCGGGACTGCGGTGTCGGTAGGGGTCGGACAGCAGATCGGCGGGATACAGTCCGCGGGACAGGAAGGAGTTTCGGTGGTGATGGTGTGGATCACCTTCACAGCGATGCTGCTGCTGGACAATCGGGTAGCCGGAGTAGGAACGCAATGCAGCATCGGCACGGCACGGAGGAGGCGGGGAACTGCCGCGGTGGTGGTAGACGCTCATGGGAGGGTCGCCGTAAGGGTAACGAGACGGTTCGCCGGCCGACCGCGGTCGCGAATAGACGGACGGCGGCTCGGAGGGGGTGGAATAGGGAGTGGGACGGTGGCTGCGGACGGGCGACCGACGGATGGACGGTCGACGGACGGACGGTCGACGGACGGACGGTTGACGGACGGACGGTCGACGGGAGGAGGAGGAACCACCGCGGCCGGCGGACTTGCCGAGCTCGACACGGAGGGTGTCGCCCATGAAGTGCAGACCGTGTAGCTTCTTGACGGCCTCTTCGGCGAGCTTTCGGTCGCGGAAGCCGACGAAAGCGAAGCGTTTGTTGATGCGCACGCTGGCTGGCGTGGGCAGGGCGTTGTCTTCGAAGAAGCGCTTCATGTCTGCATAACGGGAGGAAAGAATGGAGTTCAGATGTGGTGCAGCAGACAGGATGATGGGAAATCGAAACCGATCGAAATGGGTTTGCTTTCAATGCGCATTAAGAGAATGATTGAAAGCATTTGTACATT